>JAZKJV010001107.1:336967-510592 GCA_037367405.1 Ottelia alismoides
TGGAGGTTCAGTCCTGCAATTTAGAGTTGGGCATGGCCTGCAGCTCCCTTCCCCTCAGGTATCTGGGTCTTCCTCTTTCGAACGGTAAAATTAAGCCGTCAGACTGGTTACCATTGGTAGTGAAGATGGAGAGGAAGTTGTCTGGCTGGAAGGTAGCATTGTTGTCGCGTGGCGGCCGACTGGTACTGATTAAGGCAGTTCTGTTTGCAATCCCTGTATTTTTCTTCTCTTCTCGCGTGATGCCTGCGGGCATCAGACGGAGACTGGAGCGGTCGATGTGCAGGTTTTAATGGAGAAAATCAGGACAGGAAGGGCACGACATACACTTGGTTGATTGAGAGACCGTTGTTCAACCTAAGAAGCATGGGGGCCTTGGGATAAAGAGGTTAAAGATGTTCAACGCGGCTCTCTTGCTCAAGTGGGTGAGCAGTATTTGGGGTAAAGATGAGGGCATATGTTGTCACCTGATCCGGGGACTTTATGGCGTTTCCATGGCTAACCCTGATCTGTTGCGGCGGGGACCGAGGCTGTCTGCGTTTTGGAAGGGGATTCCGAAGGTCTTGCCTTGCTTTCATGAACATTTCGGCCGAGTGGTTGGGAACAATGCCGCATTTGGTTTTTGGTTGGACGATTGGATGGGGGGCGGCACCCTTTGCAGTTTCTTTCCTCGGCTGTTTGCTTTGGCTGCTAATCCTGATGCGAGTGTTGTGGATTGCTGGGATAATGATAACTGGATGCTGACTTTCAGATCTGCGTTCTCTGATCAGCGCTTGTAGGAGTTTCTCCGTCTTCTTGACACGCTTGGCAGGTCTGGGCTGGACCACTGGATCTGGAAGAATAGGCCTTCTCGGTCCGGAAGGCTTATGGTGCCATTTGTAGACCGCCTCCCTTTACGACGGTCTCCCTTTACGATGGGCAGTATGGTTCGGGATTGTGAGCTCATCTGGGCTCTGAGTCTTCCGAAGAGGATTGGTTTCTTCGTCTGGCTCTTTAGAAGGAAGCACAGTATGACTCGCGATCGTTGCACAAAGCTATTTGAGGTGGTTTTGTATAGATGCCACTTGTGTGGTACTAACATTGAGACATTGGAGCACCTTTTTTCCGTCGCCATGTATCCTCGCATGTATGGAATGTGGTGGGCTTGGACTTGCTGATCACCCTGACTTCGACTCCTTTTGGTCTTCTCTCTATGGGACATGCAATAGACAAAGAAAAGAAACCCTGACTCCGATAGAAGTCATGTGGGCCATTCGACTTGCTCGTAATGATGTGCTCTTCTCTGGCATGCATTTTACTGTGAGAATGTTTGTTACCATTGCAAGCAACTGCTTGACTCTTGGCTTCTGTAATATGTTTTGTTTATTTTTGTTTAATTAATATATTGGGGTGGGCATCAATGTGTGTTTTCCCCTTTTTTGGCTTAAAAAAATCTTCCATCTCCCTAACAATCCCACCACCATTCCCGCAGCCTCGTCCTCCACCGATACCATCCCTATCGACCGCCCCAGTACCCTTCGACCAGCTAGCAACCTCGCAACGACCCCCATTGTGGTTGCGCACCTTGCAACCTCCACCCCTTTGTGCTATAGTTACCGTCCATTTATGAAAAGCCACCACCACCGAAACCATCAACATCCTCGCCACCTTTAGAGCTCCACGAGCCCTCTCTGTCGTTGTTGGTTCTATGAGGACTCCAACAACCAATCTCGTTACATATACAATCGACGTTGAGCCTATCATTACACGATTAGCATGCATGGTTGTCATCATCACTACCTCTGGGGAAGTTGTAGCAAGAGACCCCAAAATCTCGACGTCGACACCGTCCAGTTCTCTAGCCCTATTGCTGATGTCACTGTGCGAGAAGAAAAGGAACCCAAGCATGGGTTTTCTTTTCCATTTTGATGGGATTCTTATCCCATAAAAGAGGAGGTTGATTTGGGAGATTTGCAAGGAAACACCATTCCCAAAACTTCTTTATCAAAGGATTAAACTTGAGGAGTGGACAAAGAGAAAGATCTACGTAAATGAAGGGGTAAAAAAATTTCAATGGCCCCCTCTTTTCACAAGAATTACATGAACACTGGGAATGAACAAAATGTTAAAAAAGTTATTGGATTAATCTGCTATTCGATGCATCTAAAGATCATCCTATCGTCGGGAGACGAATTTTTCGAAGCGACAACGGGCTGATGCAACGTGGAACGACGAATTAAGGCTCAATTAGGGTTCTTCATTTGTTCAGATTTTCATTTATTAAATTAATATTTTATTTTTTGTCCACTAAAATTAGAGCCAATTAACCAGAGTTAGAGTAATTTTATTTATAGATTGAGTAATTTTATTTATAGATTGAGTTCATTGCAATTTTATTTCTTTTTTAAATAACAAGATCGTATGTGATCTCAAATCAATTAGTTAATCATCTAAAGATATTTAGAGCCCTTTTAGGGTAAGTTAGGATTTGATTTTGTTTCTCTTTCAATTTTGTAATCCCACCCTCTTATATAAGGAGGATGATAGTCCATTATTTGAAAACAATTTAAGTTGAATTAAATTTGGAGTTTCTCCATTACTCTTCCCCTCTCTCTTGTCCCTCCATGTGATCTCCATGATTCTTTCTTCCAAATTTCTCGCATCAGGCAAGTGTTCTCTTTTCCCACCCTCTGATTTCTTCCACCAAATATTTCCCACTATCAAATAATATTTTTCACTGTTGGGAATTTTCGGTTTGCATCGACGGGATTAAGTGCTAAGGATGCTCCCTACACTTCCAATCATTATAATCATTTGGCTTTTGTGCTCCATGGTTTTTCAAAACTCCACGAAATTGACATTGTAATTGCCGCATCATTTCTTCAACCGCAGTCTAAAGAACGTCCATGACAATTCTAGGAGCATTTCTACACTAGCATCATACCCATGTATGCACTTTGTTTTTCGATCATAGAGACGCCATCTAGGTCAAGTATTTATAAACCATGTCTGATGATCAACCGACTTATCAGATGGCGAGTTCTTTAAAGGGATTGATGCATCATGGAATTGCATTTAGAGAAAAATTAGGGTTTTCCATTCGTTTAGTTTTATCAATTAGGATTCTTTTTAAGTCGGTAATTTTAGTTGAGTTAGGGTTAGATTTATTTGCGTCCAATTGAGTTTATCTCAATTTCCTTTTATTTATTTATTTTTAAGCTCAAAAGGGGGTGTTTATCCCAAATAGATTAAAAAACGAAGAAAGTACATGCAAACTTGATGCAAATAAAAATTTGCAACGGAAGAGAAATAACGTTTTGTGGAAGAAATTTAGAGGGGAGATGAAGAAAGAGAAGAATACGTCGGTTGCATGAGATTTTGGAGAGGAATCGTGAAGAACGCACCGAGAGAGATAAAGAGAGATAATGAGATAAACTCAATTTTTCATATAATGTGAACTAAATTGTCCTTTTACAATAGACTACCAACCCCTTTATATAGGAGGGGTGGAATTACAAAAATAAAAAGTTAATCAAATTCGAATTCAAATAAAATCTGACTCGATCCTAATTGACTTTAATTGATTCTAATTGATTTTTAACTAATTTAATTTATGAAAAACATTGAGATTATAATCCTCAATTTATTGAAATAAGATGCGCATCTAATTTAAATTAACTAATTAAAACAGAAATTCCTAATTTGCAAAAATCCCCACATAAGCAAATTTCTTCAATTGGGGTCTCCCTATCAATTTGGGAATGATTGCATCAATTCTTCTTCGCTTGAAAAATTCGTCTCTTGACGAATTGCTTGATCTTCGATTCGCCGGTGGAGAATTAGATAGGCATTGGACTCTCTATTTTGGCTTCTTTTCCATATTACATTTGTAGTTTCTTTCCACTAAGGGGTATGACTACAATTGTTCTACCCCTTCACTTAAAATATACCAATAACATAATTTACCCTCCCATTGGGCCTTTATATAAAAACCATTGTGAGGAGGGGTCTGCTTATAATTTCTCCAAATTATCTCATCCCTTGTTTTAGTGAATCCGATTGAGGTGGACTCTCTCACCCTTGTTAGGGTTCCGTGTTTCCATACTAAATGGTGGCGGCGCCGGCAACAGGCTGGGTTAGGAGGCCACATGCGTCGACATGGCAACAGACAGGGTGGCCTCGGTCGGCGTCGAGGAAGGCATGACGGCCCCAAATCGCTCGGGCCGTGATGACCGTGCCTAAAACATGCACGGCAACTGTTGGCATTCGAGGTCGAGTGGTGGCGGCATGGATCGGATGACTTTATGCGACAACATCGATCTTGGTCGGAAGACCTCGGGCGACACCCTTGGTGGGAGTGTCGTTGTTTATCGCAGTGGTGATGACCATGGAGGTGACACCTCGAATGGCGGAGGTGGCATACCGGTGATGCCCCGATCGTACGTACATTGAGGCTACCATGAGAGCAGACCCTTGGATGGTGGGAACGTAGATGGATATGGCGGCTACTGCATGGATTGGCACCCCACCGAGGGGGTCTCCTGATCGGGTGATGTCGCCAGGTTGAGGGGAGGGATTGGGTTGGTGTTGACCGTGGAGTTGGAACACACAGTGGCGATGGAGGGGCTGTTGTAGGTGACCCCAGGACTAGCATTTGTGCGGATTCACCCTCAAGAACAACAACGTCGATATAGAACAGATCTAGGGTTTCATATCCCTCTTTCACTGGTTCTTCATCAAATATTGGCCCCAGATCTTTTTTTTAATTTTTTGATTCCTGGACAGCAACTTCGTCCTCAAAAAGATTAATTTTTTCGTAATCTTCACTCCTCACTTTCATCAAAAATTGGTCTTATATCTTTATGGTTTTGTTGTACAATAATTGTGGCTATAAAATTCACTTCCGAACTGAAAATACCTTCATTTTCTGTACCAAAATCGGGTTGAACAGCAGGTCCAGTATTCTATTTTTTGTTGTCGACGGGATCATTTTCATCGATTTTCACGTCCAACCATGCTTGGACTTTGAAGCTTGATATAAGGCGTTGCTTGAACTTCTTTGAACGCGAATGTGAGTGCGAACTATGAGATAGGCGGCTGAAATCAAACTTCAAACGCTAATATGCAATAGGATCGTCGGATCGTGAGAACGATTCAGTTTCCATGCTCTGATACCAAATGATGCAAATAAAAATTTGCAACGGTAGAGAAATAATTTTTAGTGGAAGAAACTTAGAGGGGAGAGAAAGAAAGAGAAGAACGCGTCGGTTGCATGAGATGTTGGAGAAGAATCGCGAAGAACGTGCCGAGAGAGAGATAAAGAGAGATAATGAGATAAACTCAATTTTTCATATAATATGGAATTGAACTGTCCTTTTACAATAGACTACCAACCCTTTTATATAGGAGGGGTGGGATTACAAAAATAGAAAGTGAATCAAATTCGAATTCAAATAAAATCTGACTCGATCCTAATTGACTCTAACCAATTCTTATTGATTTTTAACTAATTTAGTCTACGAAAATTGTTGAGATTACAATCTTAATTTATTGAAATACGAGGCGCAACTAATTTAAATTAACTAATTAAAACGGAAATTCCTAATTTGCAAAAATCCCCATATAAGAAAATTTCTTCAATTCGGGTCGCCCTGTCAATTTGGGAATGATTGCATCAAAACTTATAGAAACCAAGACTTGAGAAGAGTCCTAGAATGGAAAATTGCATTTTCACCAATGTTTAGAAAGCTGGTATGCTGTATTCGTTCGGTTAGATGGTCTGGAGCGAATAAGCGGATAGGTGGAAGTATATGCAGAAGTATATACATATTATGTAGGTTGCATTATTTTAATTAAGATAATAACAAATATATAATTAATTAAATATTACAAACTCAAAATTATTACCAACTCGCAATCATGGAAGGCCGTATCGATATCGTATCGATACGATATTTCGATGATATATCAACGATATATCGCCGAAATATCGCCCATATCAACGATCCTTTGTGAAGAAAATACCAGGAAATCGGGATATATCGCCATATCGGTCCCATGTCGATATCGATATAATGACGATATATCGCCAATATTTCCTTCCATGCTCGCAATTACTTTATTCTAATGTTATTCGCATGCACATAATCCACAATAAACAACATTCTAGATGTACTGAGCTATTAGAAATTTGACTTTGCAATTCCAAGTCCTTAATCAATGATTCAATATATACTATAGTACTCTTGAATTTTGGATCAATAAAGAACTCCTGATAATTCAATATATAGTATAGTACTCTTGAATTTTGTATCAATAAAGAACTCCTGATATTACAGTCAACTCAACCTAAGTTAGCTGGGAAGTTTTATATCTAACACTTGAATATTGTAGATGATTTAGCTTATGCCATTTTTTGAAAGATTAGTTAGATTCACCATATGTATTTTACTACAAGATATACACATCAAGATAAAAAAAACATGCCATAAGATAAAGAACAAGCCATACACATAATGATAAAGAATGCATGAATATCCTATTCCCCAAGCCATCCATGAGTAACTATAATATATGATAAAAAATGAACAAATAAAAATAGCAACTTCGATTTCCTATATAAAGAAGGCAAATCCCAAAAAATCATTGCAACATTTTTCAAAACAACATACGGAAAATTTATTAGGACTCAATGTCAAACACAATTGATTTATATTATTGCAAAAATAAGATGTATGTGCCAAAGGTAGAAACCATTTATAAGGGGATAACATGAACACAAGGGAAGATGTTGATGTCATAAGGGTGAGAGAGCATAACGCGCAATGACAGATCACAAAAGCCTAATTTGAGATAGCTATGGTGCAACAACCGAAGATAGAGATGAAGAGTACGACATTATTGCGATGGGAGAAAGGCATAGAGCATGACGAGCAAGCCATCAGAGAGAGTATGTGGTGAGCGGGTGGGCAAGCAAGTTTTAGAAAACTAAAGAAGTGGAATGCTAGGTTTGAGGGCATGGGCTTACTTGAAGTTGGGGGAGAGGTTTTCTAATCATGTATATGATTGTCTATTGGGTTTCAACCTTTTAGGTTTAAGTTGTATTAGATATATGCAATCACATATGCAGATTACTCAAGCGCATATGCGCTTTTACCACATATTGAGTGAATATATCCTATGCAGTGTGTTGAAACCCCTCGAGTTCGCATACTGCCTAGGCCAACTTTCTGAACATCGGTTTTCTCAATAGAATCGCTGTAAAGAAAAGGATGCACCATTTCTAGCTAACCAAGTAGCTCAGATCGTTGCCACTAGTAGAAGAACGTCCTCTCTCGGGCGATTCTTTACGTCAATCGAAGAATTCTAGAACAGATCTAATTTCACTTTTATTTAAAAAATGAAATCGCATATGATCTCTAATTAATTAGTTATTTGGTTAAAGATATTTAGAGTTCAATTAGGATTATTGAGATTTATCTTTCTTTCTTCCTCTTCTTTCTCCTCCCTTTATGCGATCTCCATATTTCTCCTCTCAAATCCCACACAACTGGTACGTCTTCTCTTCCTCCATTCTATAATTTCTTATCCACCCAAAATTTCCTCTGTCATAGTTTTTGTTGCACCAATTGGTATCAGAGGATGGCCTACAGATGGTTCTCACAATCTGACGATCCGTAAACATATTCGAGGAGTTATTGAGCAAAATCACATCGTTCAAAGTGCCATCCAACATGTGTGGAGGACAAAGAAGTGTTGTCCATGTTGCTCCAGATTTAATCAAGTCTATAAAATCTATGGAAGTCGCTTTAAGATCCAATGGTTATTAAAGTCTCTAAAACAACAAAAGGAGAAAACCACACGTAAAAGTGTTGTCCAATATCTTTACAGTTCACCGCCAACATCGTTGCCATTATATCATCCACGACCCTACCCATCCACCACCAATCACGACCCCACCAACTTCATACCATCACAACGCCCCTACCACTACCATTCCCGCAACCTAGCCACTACCTTCGTTAAACCGCAATGCCATATGTCCACCTCGACACTTCCCTCCTTCCACCAGACATGCCACCACAAGTTCCGCCGCCCCCGCCTCTTTCTCCTCTACCCACATAGCAAACTTGGAAGCGAACTTCACTGGCACCGCCACCTTCTGCTCCCGTCCGAACATCTCCGATTCCACCAAATCCGTTGCTAGAGGCCCTTTCCCTTGTCATGACCCATCTTCCATTCTCATGACTCCGTGGACAACATCGTCGACACTGCCAACTTCCTCCCATTGGATCGCCCCTACGATCCACCTTGCCCTTTGCCAACCAGTGGACCGCCCTTATGCTCCACCTTGCCCTTTGCCAACCACCCAAACCTGCTATCGATGCCACCGCCCCGCACACTGCATGCACGGTAATCGTCGTCGCCTACTCCCACCTTACTGCCACCGTCGCTGGATTGGACGAAAGCAAACCCTAGCAAGGGTTTCCACTAGGGAAAATTTACAAAAAATGCTGGACTCCCATCCTAATTAGGGATGAAATTGGTCGGATACAGATAAGAATATAAATGTTACCACCTTATACTTTTAAAATTTGGATACGAATACGACTATCACACGAATGTGTAAAATGTAAAATCATATCTTCAAAATACGAATACGAATGCAAAACGAATATTGATAATTCAGATGCATATATTTGACAAATGTAAAGATATAACTAAATAATAAAAGGAAATGTAAAGATATAACTAAATAGTAACAGAAAGCTTACCAAACTTACTTCTTTGTTTACCATGTAAGGATTTCTATTCCTATGGGAGTTTATTTGGAAATTAGGACTATTGGGCCACCCTATATAAGAACCTGTGCGCCTAACATCTTAGTCACACCTCCCCCCACAATAATCATGTGGTTTCCACCATTCATGGCATCTCCAAACCCCATACTTCCTCCAATGAAGATGCGTACCGATTTGCACCAAAATTTGTCCCAATAGATGCCAACCCCATGAGAAGCTCTGCCACAACATAGATTCCGTCATGTGCGTCCAAGGTTTTTAAAAACGAAAGGCGGAACGAGGCGTTTTCCCTGGAAGCGAGGCGAGGCGTAGCCTCGAGGCGTAAGCCTCAATTTGTATAGAAAAATACTTACAAAAAGTATAATAAATATATTTATGATGAAATTATCTTAATTGACATACATTAAATATATAACATTGTAATATATGATGAAATTATGAAGATAAGAACATGAAAGAAAGGATATGTAAATTCCATAAACCTATTTACTAAATTTCTACCCAATCAAAAATAGAATCATTAGCTATAATTGTCATTAAAATATCAAAGACAACATATTTTTCACAAAAAAATATTGTGGTACATGAAAAATTATGATTAGATGTATTTGTTACATAACTAATATATAAAATATGACAACATTGACATACCTTGAATCTAATCTTGTTTTTTCTAGTTGGTATATTACGTTAACTTTAATGATTGTGTATTTAAAAGTGTAATATTAAGAATTTCTTGGAAAAATCAGACAAGCTTAATGCTTAATATGAATATGAACAAACTTAAATTTCAAGCCTTCATCTTGTAAATATATATCCTAGACACCTATACATTTATAACCATTTAAAACTACCAATAAGATAATTTAAATCCTTAAAAAATGCTTTAAATTTCAAAAAACGCCTCACAGACCGCCTCTCCCCGCCTCGCCCGCCTCACCGCCTCGACCTTCTGAGGCGTACGCTTCATCCATTCCATCTGAGGCATACGCCTCGAGGCTAAAAATCCCCGTCTCCTTCCGCCTCGACCGCCTCGAGGCTAGCCTTTTAATACCATGTGTGCGTCACATCAGTTTTTCAACTATAATCATCTCCGACAAGATGTCTATTCGACGAGCCACCACATTTGGGATCCCACTACACTACACACACCATACATGTTCTTTCATCACGAGCTTGGAGGCCTCTTGATCGAACGTGTCGAGGCACCGCACCTGAAGATCAATGCACTTATCCGGAGATGAGTTTTCAAAGCGGCTGATGCAGCGTAGAAAATGAATTTAGGGCAAAATTAGGCTTTTCTATCTATTTAATTTTATCAATTAGGGTTCTTTTCAAGTCGGTAATTTTTCTTGAGTTAAGGTTAATTTTATTTGCGTCCAATTGAATCTATCGCAATTTCTCTTTTATTTAATAATGAGATTGTGTGTGATATCTAATTATAATTAGTTATTAATTATAATTTGTTATTCGGTTAGAGATATTTAGAGTCAAAGTGGGATTTAATTTAGTTTCTTGCCTACCCCCTATTAAGGAGGATGGTAAATTCATTGTTTTAATCAGGCTAGAGTGTATGAAAAAAAATCTCTCTTTTCTTCCCCTTTCTCATTTTCCCTCCATGCGATATTCACATTTCTCCTCCCGAATCCTAGACAATCGGCACGTGTTCTCTTCCTCCTCTTGACAACTTCTTCTCCACCCAAAATTTTCCTGTCATAATTATTCTATTTGCATCAAGTATATTCGGCATGGGTGCGTTGGACCAATCGGGTTAAGAAAAACGACAGAAACAAACTGCTGACTGTGTGAATGAATGGTTTCTAGGATGATATATCACATGTAAATTCCCTTATTATGAGCAAATTCATCAAAATGAAGCCAAAAAGAGGTTGTTGGAAATTATTGGCCTCCAAATTTTGGGGTGGGGGCACAACAGCAGTGGAAGATATTCCATTAGGTTAAACCACCTGGTGGATGTATTAAACTTAATATAGGGCTATATCGTATAGCTCAATCCCCTTATTAAGGACAAATTCATCTAAATGAAGCCAAAAAGAGGTTGTTGGGAATATCGGGCCTTGAAATAGAGGGAAGCTGCTGCAGCAGCACAAAATATTTCATTAGGTTAAACCACCTGATGGAGTTTGCATTTCACTGTTGAGGCACATTGGAAATCGTGAGAGATAAGAGCCCAATTTTTATATAGCTTAAATCTGATTTTACTTAGTCCATTAGCCTTTTTTATAGAGAAGGAATGTGATTTTACATAATAACAAAAATAAATAAATTAATCCCAATCAAACCTCTGACTTTTTTAAAACTCGTAATTTAGATTTTCAATTACTTACTCACAATCCTTGTGTTGGGCTAATAGTTTTTATTTCCCATCTCATGGAAAATACTTTTCGATCTGCTTAGCTCTATCCCCTTTTAGGAGTTTTTTAGTGTTCTATAGGAACTAGACGATCATATTTGGTCAAGTACCTAACGGCAAATTCCTACGTTCCTTTCATTACGGTATTTCCGAACAAGTTCTCTGTTGACAAGCATATAGGTTTCCTTGCTCTAGGTATTGGTTCTTATGGAGTTGCTTAATTTCATTTGATTACTTATGCCTATTCTAAAGCATTATTATTTTCTAGATCGATGTCCTTTATGCATTCAATAGAACCCAGTGTTGGATATTCACCAGATAAAAGTCAAAATATGGCTCTTATCTGCGATTTAACAAGATATGTTCCAATTAAAAAAATGATTTTTTTATCAGGTACACTCTCTTTGTGGTATTTTACTTCTTGCATTTTTTGAGCATGCATGCAATATCGTCTGGATCATTTAATTATCAATTAAATAAAAATTACTCTATATATCAATCCTTATACAATAGGAGGGGTTATAACCAGTTTTTGTTTTTGGGAGATGTCATTATTACTGAATCTAATGCCTACATCGCATTTGCAGATTAGCGATCTCAAATAATCTCAATTTATTTAATCAAAACACAACCCCATTAGAATTGGATGCAAATGAAAGCCGACAAACATTGATTTACCTTAATTCACCAATTTGTGTTGCATCTGTTTTATCTCTGATGCAAATCGAAAAATTGTGATGGAGGAAAACTTGAATGGAGAAGAAGTTGGGGTTTGTAAGATGGGAAGATGTGTCGGTTGCGCATGATTTGGGAGGAGAAACATGGAGGTCGCATGGAGGGAGACAAAGAAAGGGGAAAGAAAAGAGAGATAAATCTCATTTTTTCATAAACTCTGAATTGATTATGTCAGAATTATAATTAATCCTTTTGTGTTTCCTTTAGTGTTTTATCTTGTAACCCCTCGAAGGTACTTTTGTAATTCCTTTTTTTTTGCTCCTTAGGGTTTCACGCTATATAAGAACCTTAGAGCCTATGGAATAAGATGTTTTTTTTGGTTTTCTCTCAATCTTCTCTACATGGTATCAGAACAACAGTTCTAGACCGGGGTTTTGATCTCGATTTTCTACAGACTACAGCCACCACAAGCCCCCCCTCAAATTGTATCCTTGCACGTGCCCTTTACTCCATCTAGGGTCCCACGCAATGTCTTGCGAGGCCGTCCATGTCATCTCGACGTCACCATAGCGCTTTTATCCTAGGCTATCTCGTCGTCATCGTAGCCCTCTTATCTTAGATTATCTCGCCGCCACCGTAGCCCGTTAGGCTATCTCGCCGCCATCGCTAAAGGGCTTTGAGGTTCTGTTTGGACATGCTGCCCAGGCCGCTCGTCCAGACCTGTTGGGCATTATCAGACCTTCGCCTAGCATCGTAAGCTATCGCCCTGACCTGCTGGCCACTGTCGAGTCTTTGTCAGCCATTATTTGGGCTTCGTGAAGGCTCCAACAACCCGTTGATTGGGTATTATCGCTGCACTCGATGTGTGATTAAAAGTTCTCTTATTTCCCATATTTGTATCTATTATTGACTGTGATGACGACATCTAATACCAAGACAAAGATCCTCCTTTCGACATCCAATGTGATGATGCGAGGTACTTCTATCAAGCTTAAGAGCATTGAAAATTATATGCTATGATCTCGGTCGTTTAAGGTGTTCATTGGCGGTCAAAGGAAGATATCTATTCTAATGAAGAAACCCTTGAAGGAAGATGACAAGGATTTTGAATCCTGACAAATATACAACTATCTGGTCATAAACATGATGAGTAACAATGTAGAGACATAAATAGTGGTTAATTTCCTGCACAAGGAGACAATTAAGGATATATGGGAAGACTTGACGCAAACATACTCCCACCAGATGACCAAATCACGATTGGTCGATATCTACATGCATATTTGGTTTGCATCACATGGTGACTCTATATTGGTAGAGTACTATCGTCTTCGTACTAGACTGTATGATGAACTTGCTATATTCCATCCGAACTATTGTACAAAACATATGACAGAGAGAAAGAGAGAGAGAGAGAGAGGAATGGGAAGTATACAAGTTTCTTACTGAGATGCATCCACCAGAATGTAAGGGAACGATTCCTCACATCATATACACTTCCGTTCATTGAGGACATATTTGGACGCCTGTAAGAAATTGAGAATTTCAATGTTTGTACACAACCTCCATACCCTGTGGAGAATAAAATGTTTGCAACCTCATCAAGCTGAGGAGGTTGGTTCAGCTTCAGGGATGAACCTTATCGAGGTGGTCGTGATTCTGGTCATGGTCGTGGTCATAGCCATACTCCTTTATTCTTGTCGGAAAATGAATCACCCTTCAGGTAAGTGTTGGGCGAAGTTTGAGATGCCACTACATGCCCACTTGACATCTGATTATGATAGTGCAACAACAGAGGCACATGCACATGATACTACTAGATTGACTGTCCAACTTTTAGCGTCTAAGTATTCACGCCTGATGGAGGTGTTATAGCTCTATGATTCTGCATCTAGTGGAGCTACTCCTACCGCTCATCTTACCACTGTGTCAGGTATTATTAGCAACGCTGCAACAACCAATGATCTTGCCTGGATCATCGATTTTGGTGCATCAACTCATCTGAACTCCTCTCAACCTTCTTCTACTGCCGGTTAGAGTGGCCAATGGGCTTCATTCCTCAGTTACATCTGTTGGGATTATGGTGTTTTCTTCAAGACTCCGTCGTGGGGGGTTCACTGTGAAACAGATCTCTCCTCAAGCTTATTGTCTGTTCATAAACTGTGTACAAAACTACATTGTCGTGTTATTTTTGATGAGGTATTTTGCTATTTTTAGGACATCCAGACGACACATTTGGTGTGGGACATGGAAAGAATGGACTCTATTTTTGCAAGTTTTGTGTCCATCTCTTCTGACCCTCATTTGTGGCATCTTCGTCTTGTTAAGAGCTCGTGAGCCCAACTTGAAAACATAATGAGTCCAAGTTTGAGTTGGAATTCTGGCTCGTTAAGCTTATCAAGTCGAGCCTGAGTTGCGTGGTGCTCAACTCGAGAACTCGACTCGATAACTCGATAGATTCTAATGCAAAAGTTTACAAAATTACACGACAATCATAGAACCATCGACGCCCATCCCCATCGTGCCCTTCTTTCTCCCTCTCTCTCTCTCACGACTCGTCCTCTCCTCCTCTCTAATCCTAACCCTAGAATGTATAAAGTCATCTTCTCTCTTGTCCTGTCCTCTCCTCCACCTTCGACCTCCCGCTCAGCTCTCTCCCCCTTTGTGAGCTCCGCCCTCTCCGCTTCTGAGCCGGACGTGAATCTCCGCCCTCTCCCCTTTTGCCTCCCCCTCTGTCTACGCATTGGATTTGGGGCCTTGGAAGTAGAATTTTGATCGTGTCGATATCATTCTCAAATCTGCTTACTTTCCGACCAAGGTAAAAAAATTGTGCGATTCCTCACATGGTTTTCAGCCAAGCTGCATATGCTTTGATTTACATTGCATTAATACATATGTGCAAGATATATATTGAGAACAAGAACGTGAATTTTGATCATGTTTTTGGTTAAAAATATTTAGTTCCAATTGGCATTATATTTGGATAGATCTTATCCTTGTTTTTGTTTGCAGCTCTTGAAGTGTTTGTACAGATTTATGTTCGGATTTAGATCTTATCCTTGTTTGTAGCTCATTAAGAGGCTTGCGAGCTAACTCAATAAGTTCACGATTCGTTAAGAGGCTTGTGAGCCAGCTCGAACTCGATGAGTTAGAGCTCGAGTCAGCATTACATGGCTTGAACCTTATCGAGCCCGAGCTCGAGCCCATATTTCTTATCGAGTTCGAGCTCGAATTGGGGTCGACTCGATTCGTTGAGCTCGATAGACACCCCTAGTGATATATTCCTAGGGTTGCCACCACCACCTATCGTCTATAAAAGAATGCATGTCAATAACAATAATGTATATGTTCCACTACCTATTGCTTTTTTGCAGGAAGAAATACCTTCTTTGAATGTCCCTATCACTGCTCGACGGGATGCTCCACCAGATCTCCCTATTGCTCTGCGGCGAACTAAGAGGCAATGTACTTTTCATCCTATCATCTCTTTTATTTTCACTTGTAGTCTTTTTAGTGGTGATAGATGGTTTACAGATGCCATGACAACGATCATTGTCCCACATGATCATAATGAGATGATGTAGGATAGTGGTTGGAAGATAGCTATGGACGAGGAGATGGATCCCCTGAAGTCCAGAGGTACGTGGGATCTAGTACCCTGCCCACAGGAGGTAAAACCAGTTTCATGTATATGTGTTCATGACCAAATAGTCACCTGATGAAACAAATGAGAACCTCGAAGCACGATTGATGGCAAAGCGCTTCACTCAGGCGTATGGCGTGGATTATTTTGAGACCTCATCGGTAACCATATTGGACTCTGTTCGCACTATGCTATCTGTTACAGTTAATAACTGGCCTATATTCCAATTTGATCTGAAGAATGTCTTCTTATATGATGATATTGAAGAAGAGGTTAATATTATGCAACCACCTGGTTTCTCAGTCGAATGGGAGCGTGTATGTGGACTTCACAAGGCTATCTATGCCTGAAGCAAAGTCCATGTGCGTGGTTTGACATGCTCACTATCGAGATTGGCACTCTTGGGTTATAAAATATGACATCAAATTACTTTGTTTTTGTGAGATGATGGGCCATGGGGATTGTGATATTGGCCGTCTACGTTGATGACATGGTAGTAACTAGTGATGTTGAAACAAGAATCGCAGAGGCCAAGGCCTTTCTTCAGAAGGTGTTTGTCACCAAGGACCTTGGTCGGATATGCTACTTCTTGGGTATAGAGCCTATCTGTATAACAGAAGGGCTACATCTGTCATTGAGTAAATATTGCTTGGACATCCTTATAGAGGCAGGTTTGCTTGGATGCAAACCATCGAGTGCCTCGACAGAGGTACGGAAGCATACTACTTCTCTAGATCCTACATTTGATGACCTACTAGATACATAAGCCTAGTAGGTAAACTGCTTTACCTCACTGTAACAAAGCATGGTATATCATATGCTCTCAGTAGGACATGCTAACACATTGATAAACCGTGTTACAGTTACTGGCGGGAAGTTCTCCTCATACTCTGTTATCTAAAGGGATCTCTTGGATGTGGTATTTTCTATAGAGCAAATGGTCACACTAATATTACTGTTTATGTTGGTGTAGACTATGCTAGCTCTCCACTTGACATGCGATCCACTACTGGATATACCATGTTTGTCGAAGGAAATCTGGTTACTTGGCTTAGCAAGAAATATGCAGTGGTATCTAGATTAAGCGCTGAAGCAAAATATAGGGCAATGGCTCAGACCACATGTGAGATCAGGTGATTGACATATTTTTTAACAGAAATTTAGCTTCCTATAAGTATCCATGTTCCTTTGTATTGTGACAACAGATCTGTCACATATATTGCTACCAATCCGGTCTTTCATGAACGAACCAAACATATTGAGTGCCTTTTCATACCTGATGTTGTACTTCAACGGAAGATTTTTACTCCACATGTGTCTACTGATTTTCAGCTTGCGAACATTCTCACAAAGGCACTACCCAAGAGACATGCATCTGAGCTTATTTCCAAGTTGTGCATGATCGACAGGTATGCTCCAACTTGAGGGGGAGTATAATTATTGTTAATCCTTTTGTGTTTGCTTGAGTGTTTTATCTTGCATTCCCTCGAAGATACTCTCGTAATTCCTCTTTTTGGTTCCTTTGGGTTTCACGGTATATAAGAGCCCTAGTGCCAATGGAATAAGATGTTTTTTACTTCCTCTCAATCTTCTCCACAGATTAAAACAATGGACATCTGTTCCCTTTAAGTGTGGGATTACAAAAATGGAAAAGAAATAAAATAAAATCTTAATAACCCCAACTGAACTCTAAATACCCCTTAACTGAATAGCTAATTAATTGGAACTCACATGCAATTTTATTTTTTAAATAAAAGAGAAATTGCGACGAACACAATGGGACACAAATAAAATTAACCTAACTCAAATAATTTTTATTCCACATGTGTCTACTGATTTTCAGCTTGCGAACATTCTCACAAAGGTACTACCCAAGAAACATGCATCTGAGCTTATTTCCAAGTTGGGCATGATCGACAAATATGCTCCAACTTGAGGGGGAGTGTTATAATTATTGTTAATCCTTTTGTGTTTCCTTGAGTGTTTTATCTTGTAATTGCTCGAAGGTACTTTTGTAATTCCTCTTTTTGGTTCCTTAGGGTTTCACGCTATATAAAAGCCCTAGAGCCTATGGAATAAGATGTTTTTTTTGGCTTCCTCTCAATCTTTTCCACAGATTAAAACAATGGACTTCCATTCCCTTGAAGTGGTGGGATTGCAAAAATGGGAAAGAAATAAAATAAAATCCTAATAACCCCAACTGAACTCTAAATACCCCTTAACTGAATAGCTAATTAACTGGAACTCTCATGCAATCTTATTATTTAAATAAAAGAGAAATTGCGACGAACACAATGGAACACAAATAAAATTAACCTAACTCAAATAAAATTACCAACTCAAAAGAATCATAATTAATGAAATTAAACAGACGAAAGCCCTAATTTTGACCTAAATTCAATTCCACACTGCATTAAGACTCTTCTGACTTTCTAAATAATAGCGTCCTTTTCTCCTCTTCTTGAAGTTATATTTGCATTGTTTCTGTAAATTTTTTCTATCTCTATCCTTCAATCTGCAGTGATGAATATACCAGATGCAAGCACTCGTTCCTAATCAACATCACTGAAAACATGCTGAATATCTTCAATGTTAGGCTCCGTACATCAAGTATACTGAGAAGTTGAATATCTTCATGTGAAGCTCCTTACATCAATTACAGTGTCAAATAACATTCTTTTCCACATCAAGAGTTTGAAAAAACATAGATATTTTTGTAGGGATTTCAGTATCCAAGATCGCTCTTCTCCAACTCAACTTATTATTTCTAACTCGAAAGACTTCCCAAGCACTTTTAACGGCAACTTCTCCATTATTTTCATGAATCCATTTGCTTTTTGATTCTTCTTGATTCAATCGTTTGTCTTTAGCTAGGATACTCTTGTAAAGCCCCCCTCCACGCACCCCCATGTATTCTAAGCTCTTGCAAGTTGCAATTCCAGTAGCCTTTTTTCAAACACTTCGTGAATTTCAAGTATGTTTAAAGAATTTCCTCGATATCATAAAAAGGACCATCCCCTTTTTGGGTGTCTATATTAGATGCTCAGCCTTTTTTTCTTTTAAAAAATGACCACCCCACATCCATTCTCTGGTCTGGAAATTATTATCACAATTGCAAACATTTCAGATTTTGTAATTCTCAAATCTCCCGAAGATTTTTTTGCTATTTTCCATCTTAGCACATGTGCACGGATTATTGGATATTGCTTGCCCACATTTACATAAAGGAAATCTGAAGGAAATTCTCATGTCTATATTTCCGGGCCATCTTCAGAGGTTTTATAACACCAACAATACCTTGAATATTCTATCCCACTTCCTTCGGTGGTGCACAAATTTGCACACAATCTATCCAATGCTTGCTACCTTCTGTTCAGTCTCCCCAACAGATGGGATATGGAGCGGGGACAGGACTGGACCCTCATGTGAAGACGTAGAAGTTGGTTGGGGTGGTTTGCCGGCAATGAAAAGCAGCTTGGCGAGAAGCGAGTTGTCTTGGACTCTCGGGCTCACTTTCAAAGAATGGTGAAGTTTGTGGGGAAGTGCTTATGGTGCGGGGGACGTGAGCATCACGCAAGGGACTGTGGAGATCTGGTTTATTGCTTCGTTTGTGGTTAGACGGGTCATCATCAGTGGAACTGCGATGGAACAAAATCGTAGAGGTCTCATGTGCCATAGTTAAAGGAGTAGAGAGAAGGGTTGTTATCTTTGTTGGTTGGGGTGTGTAAGAAGGATGAATGTTGTCTTTGGGATGCCATGTGTGACATAGGTGATTGTATTGGCCATGCTTTTTCTGGAGATGTGGTTGTTCCAGGAAAGTGATCGATTCACACAAGAGGTTTGTCGAAGGATGAGTAGAGGACGTTCTTGGCGTACAACCATATGGCGAAAAGCACGGGTCACAGGAAATGATTGCGATTTCGATATGTTGGTTATGTATGTCCCCTCTTGAATGGTTTGGATGGGGACCACATTTTTTGTACCGCACCCAATGTGCGATTAGAGAAGCTTTAAAAGGTGTTGGAATGCTTCGGTTCATGGTTTCAGATGGTCTTTCACGAGGTAAGGCAATGGAAATGCTAGTTGTGGTCTCAAGCATAAGGGGTCCTCTCCTTGTGGGCCCTCTCCTTGTGGTTCGCGAAGTCTTGATTTAATGCTCTCTCATGCATGCAGAGATCAAAGAATGGAGCCGGCATGCAATCTTCTCTTTGCCACAACGTAATTGGGATGCTGCCAACGACAGAGGAGGCATAGATAGAGTGAGGGGTGGGCTCAACGTTTGCAGGAGTCGAAGCGGCAAAACAATTGGACAAAGTGGAAATCGATGCGACAGAGCCCGATGGAGAAGAAGATTCAAGATAATTTCACTTGGGGCCATCGTTACTCCCGAACTTCGAACTCGAACCCCATCGCCCCCTTAGGTGTTGTTCATGAGAAGCCTCTCTTCACCATCTTTATTCTTCAGGGATATTGTGTTAGCCGGGTCATATACTTGGATGTCGAATTCGGTCAATATGCTTTGGCTTAAAGCTGAAAATGCTACAGCTTGTTGGATCAAGCATGAGCCTCAATAGGATTCGAAGATCCGAATGGGCTTGAGTGGTGACTCTTCATTTCTAATATGTATGGGTTGTGCCAGACGAGCCTTACTTGATCTGAAAATCTTATTTGGGCATGTGAATGGGAATTGGGAAGATATTTGCGACACTCTCTGCTGAAGTGATCTGTTGAGAAGGAGACCTCTGCACCCGAGGTTCGTGAACTCACAACTAGGAAGGTCGAGGATGCTGTAACTGTGCTTACGGTTGAAGGCCATTCCATCTTCTTCATCCGGGATGGTGGGCCTTATTACTCCACCTCGAGCTGGAGGGGCGAAGGTGAAGAGCGATAGAAGTCGGGAGAAAAGGAGGGGATTTCTTTATTCCACACGGCACTGAGGAAGGGCTTATAAAAGGTATTCTTGGCACACGTAGAGGAGGCCTCGATCTTACTCATGGAATGACGAATTATTAGGCCAAGATGGGGACCACATCAAAACGAGGCGCATCATGACTAGCCGAAGTGTAATTGGGCTTACGAGAGTCATCAAACGAGCGTCAAGTCTCATAAGGAGAACTCTGCTTTGATTTTGCCGATGGGTTGAACTTAGAATATACACCTGCAATTGTGTTGATCGAGGACTGTGGCTACAAGGAGTTTGTTTAATGCTTTGGCGTTGTCCCAATAAGGATGTGCGTTTGGTTTCTGAAATGTTAGGGGCTTGTTGGGAGGTCAGAGAAAAATAGAGCTGTACATGATCTCCTGGTGGAGTTGAAAGTCGATGTGGCCATGCTTCAAGAAATGAAGGTCTCGTAAGGGGTGGAATCTGTGTAGCATGAGATATGTAGTATGCATATTTCAATGTTCAAAGTTATGGAGTTAGATGGTGCTATGTGAGGGTTTTTTTGGGATGGAATGGTGACTTATTCACTTTAAAGGGGGCTGTGGTCTATGGCGTATGCTTTCGATCATCCATTAATTAGACAAACAATAAGGGTATTCTTGAACGCTTCAGAGAATGGCGGTCTGTTGGAAGATCCGTGCCTTATTTGAGAGAGATATTAGTTCGAAGTTTGGATCATAGTAACTTTAAATTTACCTTACGCCCAAAGGATAGACCCAGGATAAGGGAAGGCCTTTACGTTGAGTCACCTAGACTATCTTAACTGATTTCTAAGGTCCAACCATAGATCGATGCCTTTAGGTGTCGCTATACATGGGAAACTCCAAATCGAGATCATGCACCAATAAATGTTTTACATATGTAAAGGCACAATAGTTATTTCCGTGTATTTGTGCGAAGATGCTACCCTGTGCTCACTTTGATTGCACACCTCTGTTTTTTTGAAGTCAAGAAAGTGGGAAACATACAATGGTGTCCGCCTTAGCTAGCTCGGAATAGCCTCGGAAGAGGCTATGGAGAGCAAGCTCTGAATCTCCTCGGAAGAGGCTATAGAGAGCACACTAGGAATAGAATCGTAAGAGTCTATGGAGAGTCACACCTTACTTATCCGATCTTTTCCTGGCTTAGCTTTTCTGGACCTTTCTCCTCGATCAGAGGAAAATTCCATCCCACTCTGAAACTACGGAAAATACCTATCCCTCCTCTGCCCTTGAGATGATATGGAAGTTCGTCTGCTGACTCAATTCCATCGATTTTAAGTGACCTTGACACGACATCAACTACCTCCCCTTTCTTGTTCAGAACAAGTCAAAGGCAACTTTTTCAGAAGAAACTCTTAAAGAGGGATTTTCTTCAAGGACTATGACCCTCCCCTGAGAAAATCAGGTGCAAAAATATTAATAAAGTTGAGAGAGGAAATACTAAGAGAAGCCAAGATTCAAAAAGAATTTTAGCATGTGTAAAAACATTTTCTATAAAATCGATAGCTGGCAAAGATTATACCATTTCTAGCTAACCAAATGGACCACAACATAGCAATCAGTCATAGGAGCTCTTCTGTTGGCCTACTTCTTGCAGCACTCAGAAAGTTACAAAAAGTCTCTAGGCTCTCTACGTTCAACCAAGCAAGTACTATGTCTTGCCGGATGGATGAAAGTTCTATCACAACGGAAGAAAAGGTGATGAATGGATTTACTCTTAGTGTTGTAGAGAGGACAATAATCAACACCTGTGAATAGTATGGAGCATCGATCTCGATTCAAAATACGCCTCCTTTGAAGTTGCCATAAGATGGCGCAAATCCTGCATTCCAATTCAGTTCCCAAATAAGTTTGCAGTCACGAACAAGGATGACATCAACGAAGTTGGTGGTGTAACAATGGACTTGTAGGCATGCCTAATCAAAAAATTTCTTCCTCTTCACTTATAATGATATCTTCCATTTGATGGACCTCGGGCTTAGCTCATTGAATTCAGAAGATGCTTAAATTTCTCTAGGCATTGGTTTGAGAAATCAGAATGGTATGTGGCCATCCATAGAACACCATCCCAACAATCCCTCACTCTTACATCCTGTACGGAGGAAAGAGCGAAGAGTCGTGGGAAGCTAGATGCCAGGGTAACGGAGTTTATTCAGTTGTCGATTCAAAAAGAAAAAGAAGCTCCATCTCCCAAAGACGACCGGAAGAGCTCACAAAACTACAACATCATAGAACGAATGGCTTTTCAGAAAGCAGGGCAAAAGGAAGATTGATTGTGTACCAAGTTCTCCTATACTCGCATGCCATACAACTTTCTAATAAGTTTGCAACAAGATCATCATCGTCTCCCCAAATTCTAGCAACTCACTTCAGGAGAGGCGCCTTTCATTGATTCCAGGCGTGAAATGCCCACCCTCCAAGAGGTTTAAGTGGAGCAACTGTTTCCTCGTCGATCAGATGGATTCCTATGACTATTCTTGGACTTTAATAAGGGGGTCAGACTGCAGTCCTTTTTTAGGTTTGAGCATTCTTGATTGTTAGAAGAAGGTTTTTGTAGGATGGTGGAGGACTTTTGGAGGGGATTTCACATGGATGGGACTACCATGTCTGACTTTTGAATAAGCTGGGAGAGCTTAGAAGGCGATTGATGGAATACAATCGCAATATCCGGGTTCAACATCGAACATAATATACATGCGTATGATGAGATGGTAAGGTTGGATAAGCTTGAGGACGATCGCCATTTGACGGTTGATGACAAAAAATAGGGATTGGTAGATTCTTTCGTAGGAAAATAGAGGTAGTCGACTCCTATTAACAAAGTGGAAAGGTATAAGAAGAAAGAAGAGAAGCATATAGATCAGTTGTCGAGGGGAAAGAGGATGCCTGAAAAACCCCATAAAAAGCTACTCCTTGCTCAAGTTTCTAGTGAGGGCCAACCAATATATATATATATATATATATATATATGGATTTCATTTGACTTTGACTTTGACTTTCTGAATCACTTATTAAATTAAAACATAAATTCAATGTGAAATTCTTGAGAAGTCTATTCCTGTCGAATAATGAATCCTCTTAAACGAAGACTCTGAAACTCATAACGTAAGGGATTGACCTGTATATATTCACTTATTTATAGCGCCATTCGATCTTTTAGGTCCACACTCCACTCACCTCGTTGGTTATACCGTGATGTTCCTTGAAGCATATATGCGAGATATCCTTCTTTCTAATGGTAAGGCCCTCCATAAAGAGAAGGGCAAGAAAGAATTATTAGCGAGAGAAATAAGAAAGTGGGGAAGGAGGGAATCAAATCTATACTACTTCTACCTCTCTTCCCGGAAAAATAAATAGATGTTCAGTTGCTCACCTATTTACTCAGTCATTAGGTATGTTTGGGGGGATGAAAGACATATACGTAAACGGTTATGGACTCTGTATATAAAACTCGCATCTCTAGAAAAGTATGCTTCATGAAAGAAGAATGAATGCTCCCCATAGAATAGTATTAGAGCTTGGATTTATAGAAGCTTGGTATTTTTAGGCTTGGGAGGAGCCCTTGAGCCCCTCAAATGAGCGTGTTGAAAGTTTATGACCTCAGCAGGCTCCAAAGGACCATATGTTTCTTCTCAGTTTGATAAAAGAAAGGAGCTTAGGATCTTGTTGTTGAAGAAGCAAGTTTGTTCATTCCTACAGACATTGCCAAATTATGGGAGATGATCATCCACAATTGTTAATGAGACATGAGAAGTAGAAGTGAGTCTATTCTGGATTATATATCGAGTATAAATATAGTCTACAACAATATATTTGGTTTCTCGTTATTGCAACACGAAATTGGTAATTAGTGCTAAATTAGAGTTTACCATCTTCTTTCATCCATCCACTTTGAGTCCAACATTATTTTAGTTCTAACTAAATAAAATAAGATTGCATTTGATCTCCAAAAATATGTTTAGTTATCTAGCTTGAGTAATCTTAGTGGTCAATAATGATTTGTTAGGCTCATATATTGAAATTGAAGGTGGAGATGATGGGCTTAGAGTGTTTTTGGGAAGATATTATTCTTGAACATAATAGGAGAGAATGATTTAATACATTAGAATGAATTGTAGTCCTCTTTGCATATGAGGAGGCTAAGTTAGGGAGTACAAAATGAATAGAAAAATACAGAACTATCCTTGAGATTTACTCTTCTCTAACATTTGCTAAAATCTCAACATCCCCTTTACCTGGAGAGTAGATGCCAAGCATATTCAACTTGAACTTACATGTGTGAAGAGTGCTTTGGTGAAGATTCAAGTAGTTTAATTTGACAAGGAGACATGAGTAGTAGAAATGAGTCCTTTTTGGATTTTATATAGAGTATAAATGTAGTTTACCTCAATATATTTGGGTTCTCATTAACGCACCGTGAAATTATGAATTAGGGCCAAATTAAAGTTTATCATCCTTTCTTTCATCCACTTTGAGTTGGAGTCTAACATTATTTTAGTTTTAATTTAATAAAATAAGATCGCATGTGATCTCCAAAACTATGTATATTTGTCTAGATTGAGTAATCTTAGGGGTTAATTAGGATTTGTTAGGATTTTGTAAATTTTACTTCTTTTTTGTTTGTAATTTCACCCCTCTATGTATACTATTTAGGGATAGATTCAATTATATGAAAATTAGAGTTCCTCCTTCCTTCTCGCTTTCTTCTTGCTCCTCTATACATATCTCCGCGCTTTCTTCTCCAAAATCCCGTCACCGACACATTTTCCCATTCTTTTCTCACTTCTACTTTCTTTCTCTCGAAGATGTTAGATATGCATAAATTGATATTAGAGCATGATCATTTTCATGATTTGATGGTCCTTCCAAACTTTCAAGAAAGAAGAGATTGAAACCTTTTCTTTCAACACATCATCAATTCTATGCGGAGAAGAGATTAATACATTAAATTCATTGTAAGGTCATACTCTCGTACAATCTCTAAGCCATCACGATTCACGAAGATGTTTTGCAGGAACCGACATTGATATTTGAATTCTTAGGAAGCCTATTGGTGGTGCCAGATTCTTATACGCCACCATCTGAAACTATTTCGCCCACCATCAACATTTCAAAATGGCATCAATGCTTTGTCCTACCGCCTTAGCTAGCCTCATCACCTTCCTAGTGTTATTACTCTCATCATTCATCACTAGGTCCTTTCATGGACGCGTCAAGCCATAGTAGCTGGCAAGTCAAGGTAGGTCTCAGGAGATCGGTGTGAGGAGGGTTCGCTCGGGCACGGACCAGTCTCAACCTGAACCCACAATAACTGATAACGGAGTGATGTGAGTGATTACCCTCACTGCTAACATCCTTGGGGCTCAACACACCCTCTCATACTTCCCAACCCATGGTCTGACTCAACATTGCACCTATATGCATGATGATGTTGGCATTGGCATGCTTCCCGTAGTGTTGTTCATGGCCTCAAGCAATTGGTGATTACCATCGTTACTACCACTTGTGGGTCTCGCTCCTCCATCCAACTACCTTGAAGGGCTTTTGATAGTTTAACCAGCTACGAGAAGTTCGGGGTTAACCTTCGTTACAATGTTACCCTAAACGCCATGCAACATTGAAACCAAGACCATTCCTGATTGTTACAACCCGAAGTCATCGTCGGCACCTCCGGAGTCACTACAACTTGGGCACCTGGAATCATTGCCAACTTAGGCGGTCTTGCGAGCCCACCATGATCAGTGCATCAAGCTTATGGAGAATGATTGCTTTTGCTAGTAGTATCTTCACTATCTATTGTTGGGGTCCCTCCTACCATTGCCTCCACAGCTTGGACCACATTCAACATCTAACTCCAGTGGCGGCATCGTTGCTACCATTATTGCAGAAGCTATCGCCCCAGGTACATGCATACTATGGAGCATTCGAAGCTATCGCCCCTTGTACATGCACACTATCACTCCAGCCACGCCTACCATTATGGGAATCACACATATTTTACCGTAGCCCGACCCTCCCCATCTTTTGTTAGATCTGCCGTGTTGCCTATCATTAGTAGTGGTGGGGGTTCTAGCGTTGGAATCTTATGACCTAAACCCAATGTAGACGCTGCCATATACAGAGGGAAGTACAAACCCTAACACATGTTCTATATCAAAGGAGAATTGTATCTTTAGGGTTATGCGACTGTCATGAATGCTCACCTAAAATCTTTTTATAAATCCTTTAAAGTGAAGAATAGTAAAAGGAGATAGCAAGGTTGCAGAAGTCGGTACTCGGTCTGCCAGGTCACTGTCTAAGGATTAGTCGACAGTCAGGAGACTAATTAGATTTAGTTGGGCATTTGTCGGTTTTATTTTTTTAAATATTTTAAATATTTAAATCAATTTTTAATACATATATCCTCATATATATGCCTACAAATTTATTACAATTACAAATCTAGATCCTTTTCATAGCAAACACTCTCTTCAAGAAGAGGGAGGGGCATTTAATTACTTATAAGAGTGGGCCAACTAGAACACAGATAGATTACTTTGCGTTGAGAAGAGATCGGTTGTGTTGTAAAGACTGCAAAGTAATCCCAGGAGAGAGTTTGACAACCCAACATCATTTGTTAGTCTTAGATGTACAAATAAAAGGGTTGGTAAAGAAAAGGAGGGTTCCTAAGATACTAGAACTAGATGGAGGAATCTTCCACTGAAGCAATCGAGCTTTAGGGAGAAGGTTTTAGAAGACTTATCTTAGGATTATAGCGGAAGTGCAAACGAGATGCGGGAGGCAGTAGCATCTTGTATCTGAAAGGTACCAAAGAGATGTTAGGCGAGTCAAAGGGAGGAGCTCCAGGTCAAAAGGAAGCTTGGTGGTGGAGTGAAGGGGTGCAAGAGAGGCTAAAAATTAAAAGAGCATGCTTTAAGGCTATGTCTAAGGATAAAACAGAGGAAACGATCACAAACTACAAAATAGCGAAGAAGGAAGCAAAGAAGGCTGTAAGCGAAGCTAAGTCAAAAGCTTATGAAGTTTTGTATTAAAATCTCGACTCTAAGGAGGGCTAGAAGGATATATTCAGGTTGTCCAAAGCAAGAGAAAGAAAGACCAAAGATCTTTCTCAAGTGAGATGCATTAAGGATGAGGAAGGTCGTGTGCTTGTTACTCAGAAGGATATAGAGACTAGGAGCCGTACTGTCATAAACTTTTCATTATGGAAGGAAATAGAGAGATCTCTTTGGGTGATCTGGCTAGTAGTAAAAATTACTTGAATTGTGCAAGCTATAGACGGATTCAAAGAAAGGAAGTAGAGGAGGCTTTGAAGGTTATGAGACCTGGGAAAGGTGTAGGACCGGATGGCATCCCTGTAGAAGTATGGAGAGTTTTAGGTGAGCGCGGTTTGACTTGGCTTACGAATCTATTCAATGTTATTTGGCGAAGCAAGAAAATGCTTGAAGATTGGAGGAGTATCGTGGTGCCTCTTTATAAGAATAAAGGAGACATTCAAAATTGTTCTAATTACAGAGGTATCAAGCTGATGAGTCACACTATGAAAATTGGGGAACGTGTGATCGAAAGAAGGTTGAGGCAAGTTTCTAACGTAAAAGAAAACCAATTCGGATTCATGCCAGGTTGCTCAACAATTGAAGCCATCCATTTGCTGAGGAGAACAATGGAGATTTATAGAGCTAAAATGAAGAACCTCCATATGATCTTTATTGATTTGGAGAAGGCTTATGATTCTGTCCCACGAGACATATTGTGGAGAGTTTTGCAGAAGAGTCAAGTACCTGTCCTATACATTAACCTCATAAAGGACATGTATGATAGGGCTTTATCTTGTGTAAGGATCCCGTCTGGGAAGACTGGCTATTTTGACATCAACATTGGTTTACGTCAAGGTTCAACTTTGAGTCCATTTCTTTTTACTTTAATTATGGACGAGTTGACAAGTCACATTCAAGATGAGTTACGTTGGTGTATGTTATTTGCTGATGATATTGTGTTGATTGACGAGACTAGTGATGGAGTAAATGAGAAGCTTGAGGTTTGGAGACATGAGTTGGAGAGTAAATGATTTCGTATAAGTAGGGCTAAGACATAATATATGGAGTGCTCCTTTGATGGAAGCAATGGTGAAGGAATCAGGGTGAAGATTGGCGATGATAACATTCGGAAGAGAGATTCCTTTAGATATCTGGGATCTATTATGCAACACGATGGGGAAATTGATGGAGATGTTACTAATAGAATAAATGCAGGGTGGCTAAAGTGGAGAGGAGCCTCTGCTGTTCTCTGTGATAAGAAAATTCCTTTAAAAATTAAAGGAAAGTTTTACAAAGCAGTTGTGAGACCTGCTATGCTCTATGGATGTGAATGTTGGCCTGTGAACCATAGAGATGTGCAGAAAATGGCTGTAGCAGAAATGAAAATGCTAAGGTGGATGTGTGGACACACCCGTAAAGATCGGATTCGGAATGATGCAATCAGAAATAAAGTTGGTGTAGCTCCGATCGAGTATAAGATGCGAGAAAACCGCTTAAGATGGTTTGGTCATTTGCAAAGAAGATCAGCTGATGCACCGGTTAGGAGATGCGAGTGTTGGGATGTTGAGCCGGTAAAGAGAGGGAGAGGACGGCCCAAGAAGTGTTGGAAAGAAACTATACGAAGGGATCTTAGTTTTATGGATATAAACCCGGGATTGACCCAAGATAGATCTGAATGGAGGCAAAGAATCCATGTAGCCGACCCTACTTAATTGTGGGAAAAGGCTTTGTTGTTGTACAAATCTAGATCCTACAAAATTACAAATCTATGCATAATCTGAATAAATATGTGCACGATACTTGAATTGCACTAAAACATACTGAACTTATAAACACATACTGAACTTAAATACACATCGAACTGAATAAATTCCATAAATAAATGCTAAATATTTTTTTGATGGAAATAAATGCTAAATTTATGCATAAATCTATGCATAGAGTTTCATAAATACATGCTGGATTGAATAAACTCAACTATAAACGCTATATATTGTACCGAAATATCTACGTGAAGCTTGAATATATACTTTAAATCTCATTTCATAATTGCTGTATAAACTCTATTACAAGTCTACATGCACATCGTATTGTAGTAGAAAAATATGCCCGAAGCTTGAAATCGAAAAATAAATTACCCAGCTAGGGTACGAACTGAGAGGGTGAAGGAGCTTCTCGCGGTGGTCGGTGAGGCATTAGAGGATTGGAGCAGCAACAAGAGGGTTCCTCAGGTGTTAGCGGCTCTCGGCGGAGCTGCAACAACAGGTCGAGGACTCGAGGTGATGGGGGCGATGGTTTTAGCAGCTCATACGACTTGGGTGGGGGGCTTCTTATCAAACAATAAGCCCCCTTAAGTGAAAACGGGTAATCGAGTCGAGTTAGGGGTATGTACCCATTCGACTCCAGCAAAATTTCTAAGTAAAAATCTGCCGACTGATCTACCGATTGACCCGTCTAGACACTCGATTAATCGGGTGCACTCGACTATAGGTCGACTAGGCCTAGTCGAGGCGGCTACCCTTCCGGCTCAACTAGTCGGGTCGACTAATCGACCTAGTCGGTCGACTTTTACAACAGTGGGAGAGAACATATTCTATTGAAGGGCTAAAACAATCTCAAGTAAGCCTTATATCCTAACCAATTTCAAAAGAAATAGTGAGAAAGGAGAGTGCAAATAATAATCTTTTCTAAGTAAGATTAAAACCTTGGATTATCTTATGCCACGGTTATTCCCCACCCCTCTCATTGCTGAGATCTTTTGGTTTGCACACTTTATAGCTTCTCACGACTATGCACAACCAACGTTTTCTGTGTCATATCACTTCTTTGATGGCGCAATCCCATAGCGCCAATGATAATTCCATGGGGAAAACGTTGCACAAAAAGACACCGCCTTATGTACTTATCTTTCGACCATGGATTTAGTTGTACAAGAATCAAGCCCTCATGTGCTAATCTGATGATCGAACGACTCATCATGATGTGTTTTTTTGAAACAACAGAGAACCTTGCAACGTGAAATTGCGAGTTAGGGCTAAATTAGGGTTTATTGCCCTTTCTTTCATCTAATTTGAGTCCATTTTGGTTTTAATCAACTACGATGAGATCCCATGTAATCTCGAAAAACATGTTTAGTAATTCATGTTGAGTAATTTTAGGGGGTCAATTCGGATTTATTAGGGTTTGCTTGTTTTACTTATTTATTTAGTAATTCTACCCCTCTATATATTAAGGGGTTGGCTCTGTTTAGGGGTATATTAAATGGGAGTTTCTCAATTTCCTTGTGTTTCTTCTCGCTCCACATGTATCTCTATGCTTTTTTCTCTCCAAAATTCGCGTTATCGATGCCTTCTCTCATTCTTTTCTCACTTTCTAGTTTATTTCTCTCGAAGATATTTGATTTGAACTACTTATGAATCGTAGTCTCTTTGTATAAAAAGAGGTTAGATTGACTAAAAAAGGTGGTTAGAGTTTGGGAGAGTACAAAAATGAATAGAAAAGTAAAAAACTACCATCGAAGGCGTACAACTATTAATATCTCAATACCTCCTCAAACGGGAAAGTTGGTGTCATTCATGCTCTGCGTGGACGTACTCACCTGGAATGAACCATGGAAGAGTGCTTTGATGATGCCAATAGTGTAATCTGACGATGAGGCACTATAATAAAAAATGATTAACTTATGGATCATATTTTTAGTGTAATGGCAGTCAACTTCTATCTATTTGGCTCTCTCATGAAAATTTGGATTATGAGCTATGAGTAATGCAACTTGATTGTCATACAATACTGCATAGGAGGGAGAGACCCCTTCACAGATAAGGCAGTCATCATGGACCTAACCCGTATCATCTCGGAAGTAGCCTGAGCTATCTGTACTCTGTCTTTATTCAACAACTACCCTCTACTCTTTGCTCTTTCATGTAAAAAGAGCATATCCAATATACCATGCAAATTCATTAGTTGACCTTCGGACAACTTGCATTATAATTTATCAGCATCTCTACATATTCGGGAAGTGAGGGAATTCCTTTTTATGAAGAAGGGGCCATCTATGGTGGGGTCTTCAGAAGCCTGTGAATCATCAATTCATCATGACCCTGTCCATTTGTGCCATTGTGGCTTTACCTCTTACAAATATATCTGTCGTGGCTAACTCATGAACTGACTGATGCAACTTACTGGAAAGACGATAAATGTTAAGATTGCCAACTAACTCTCAATGTCACATGCCGTCGACGTCTTCTTTATAAGCACCATAGAGTTTCGTATCTGGTTCCATGAGACTGCAAGTTGCCTGGACCTGTCGCCTCTCTCCTCAAGGAGATGTGTAATGAACCACCTCTCATATAACCAGCCTTGTTAATTGCTAGCTAATTTTATGCCAAGAAAGTAACGGTGCGCTTCAAGATCTTTGGTAACAATCTGTTGTCCAAGGTCTTAATCCTGGACATATACTAAATTAATCACAATACTTTGAACTGTCAAGTAAACAAATAAATAATGATCAAAGATGGAGCGATAGAATCCTTGCCCATGTCGCAGCTTTGGGGGTTTCTGAAACCATGCTCATGCGCTCTGCTTCGGACTATAGATAGCCTTATGAAGTCTATGCAGCTTTTGACATTCCCTCGAAGTAGTGAGCCATGATGGCTGCTTCATGTAGACTCTCTCCTATAAATCACCAGATAGATATACTTAACATCCATTTGGAATAAAGTCTGTCTTTCTTTAACTGCAGTCGCAAGAAGAATCTTGAAGGTGAAATGCCGTGCTGATAAAACGGTTTAGAAATGTGGTTTAAATTTATTTGAGTGTCACTACATGAAGGACTATGTGATATGCAGGTGTATAAATGGGGAATATGTGGATTTGTGTGAAAAATGCAGATTTGTGCAGTTTTATATTTTTAAATTTAATATGTAATTCATTATTACTGTTCTATTTTTCAAATATAGTAATGGTCATCGTGTGAGCACTGTGGGTCTTTTCGTGTGTGGTCCAAAATGTCTTCTTTGTGTGCTTTATCTAGCTACAGAAAGTACACCGGGTCTCACCTCTCCCGCTAAAGTCAATGGGGCTATACTTTGCTGGCGGACTCAACCAGTCTAATAGCTATGCCATGACCTTTGCTATGACCTCCTCTAGATGCATCTCGTTCTTGCCCAAAAAAACGACAAAATCATCGGTATGGTACCTCTGGCTGTTGTGCAGTGTTCAGGAGTATGAACATTGCTGCTGTGTGATATTGAGGTACATGTGCCTGTGGTTTGCTTCCTGAGAGTGGGCAGGGTAGTACGTGTCATTATATGATCCCATGCCAAGTGATGCGCAGGATTCAGTCCATGTAAGAATGTCATAACCACCAGCTCTTTCCGAGCCACCTTGTGCGATCAATACATGCTAACATGCCACGCATAATTGCACTTCTTGCTCAGCACCCTTAGTTGCGAGTAATACCATGCAAGATGCTTCTAACCTCTCTAGGATGCTTGAGCTCCTGATAGGTCCGAAATTTATGTCTCGTGTTCTCCTGAGAACGTGATTCCTTCAAATTGTTTCGAATCTCATATATGGTATCATAATGGAACATTTTATATGCAATTCCCGCGATGACATTGTTTAATGCCTGGCACACTGTTGCTGTTGTCTTCATCCAATGTAGCATCTCTACTAGTTCTTGCTTACCACTGTGACTTTAGATAAATATGAAATGTCTCTGCCATCTGATTGACATTGACGCATTTGATCTTGTCCAACATGCTCATCTGATCAAAGGACTGCCTCTTTGATGCCATATGAAGTTCAATAATGTGATATATGAAATAGTGTGCCCTAGATCTTATTATATATATTGAGAGAGACGATTTCCTATATATATGTGGCTTATCCAATGAGCCCCATGCCCATTTGAGTTTTGGTGAGCACAAATGTAGGCTGTCTACATATTTGAAAGTTGTCTATTTCGAAGGAGCACGGTTTGGAAGGATATTAATATGTTTGAGCCTTTTATATTTTCAATTATATCGATTCCTTAAAAAAAGATGATTTTGGAAAGATAAATTCAAATCCTTAATTTTGGGCCGAAGAAACATTTGGTCAGTAATGTACACATTGTACTCAAGTAATTCTTTGTTGCGAGATCAGTATTAGACAATTGTCAGTAATTTACATCTGGAATAGTACATTGTACAGAGATCAATAATTCGTGCATGTTACTCAAGTAATACATATTCAGTTCTCAAGTAATTATTGCCGTGAGATTAGTATTATATTCAAACGTGCTTTAAAATTACTCTACACGTGATTTGTTACTGAGACTATATTTATTCGAACGAGTACTGAATATCGGTGTCCATATTACCGAACTCACTATGATTGGTTACTGATATTATAGTTACATGGTACTTTTGAATTATTACTTGACGATAATTACTAATGTACATACAACAAAACACTGATTACTAATATTCATATCACTGGTCTTGTTTTGACTATTACTGATATTATGATTAACAAGTACTATGTTCATAGTATTCACCTAAGCGTTTTACTGAAAATTATGATTAGTTACGGATGTGAGTTATGTGTTACTGATATTATTTTTTGGAGTTTTGAATTTGTTAATTAATTTTTGCACTAGTTACAGAGTAGTTTTTATCTGGAGTTTATGAGTTACTGATGATTAGTTCCTAATAATATTGTCCAAGATTTTCTCCTCACCTCTCCACTTTCGAGGCAATGTACTGATCATCAATATCTCATTTTTTCACATCTTCATCCAAGAAACATAAGAAATATTCAGACGTCTTGCATACATAGAAATTGAATTAGCAAACCATTAGTTACGAATTGTAATAATTTAAGAGTAAGCAGTAACAAAAGGAGACACTTCTAGTATATAAAATTGAAACGTAAGTAACACAAAGCTATTTCAAATTAAACACGTGGTCAGTAACAGTTTTGTAATCAGTAGTAAACTATAAGGCATTGTCAGTAAAAAGAAAGGAAAATGCATCAGTAATTCAATCTAATTAAAAAATGCTTTGGTCAGTACCTTTTTGTTTTAACAATAGTAAGTAGTAACATAGAGCATATTATAAGTAAATAAATTAAATTCATTAATAACTAAGAAAGTTCACAATGTTAGTAATACTTGAATAACCTTCAGTAACAATTCCATAATAAGTAGCAAAGGCTTTGTTAGTAAACAAGAAAAATGCATCGGTAATTCAGTATATTTGGAAAAATGCTTTGATTAGTAATTTTTTTATTTCAGTAATAGTAACATAAAGCATACTATAAGTAAATAAATTAAATACATTAGTAACTAAGAAAGTTTGCAATGTTAGTAATATTTGAATAAGCTATAGTAATACAAATGATTTGCTTTGGTAAGAATACTGCTCTATTTTAAATAAGAATCGCATGTAAGAAAATGATATGAATACAAAATCAAAATGGCTGCAAATAAAAGATTCCTCTCAAATAAGGATATGAATATGAAATCAAAATGCGTTCGTAAACTTCTCAAATAATATGCATGTATATAAGCAATGAAAAAAACTTACAAATCGAAGAACTTGAGGATGATCTTTTTTTAGCGTTGGAGATCTTGAGAGTTCGTAGCAAGATGAAGATAGAGATAATTTTGGAAATTTGAGAAATAAATAGAATGCAATGTTATCGAGACTTAATTATGAGTAAAAAAAGAAACTAATCACGAGAAGAATGTGGAGGGAGTTTTTTATGGTATAGGATTGGTTCTAAAAAGGGTATGGAGGAGAAAAAAATATGTTCGTCGGATTAAGTTCTGAAGGATGGAACATGAGCTAGGAGCTCATCTGATCTCAAATAAGCATAGAACCCATATGATAAAAATCATATATATATATATATATATATAGGGGGGGGGAAGGTGGGCATGAAATGAGACAAGTTATGGTTAACACAAACAAAAGTGAAAGACAACAAATACCTCCGAAAGGATGATACTCAAATCTTAACCTTAGGGGGTTTTCGGGTAGTTTACCCCCCCCCCCCCCCATAACCCATTTTTTCTCTCTCATATGGGTCCCACCTTTTCTCTTTTTTACTACATAAAATAAATCAATTCTCTTTTATCAATTCCATCAAAATAATATATTATACCAGCATATCATATAAAAATTATAAACTACTCCACTTCTCACTTTTTCAAACTTCAATACAATCACATCACAATAACTGCACACTTTTTCAAACTTCAATACAATCATATCACAACAAACCCATTTCAAATCCACCCCCAGTTTAACCCTCTATCCAAACATCAAAACACAAAAATGGGTTGCCCTCTACCAGTTTAACCCACCCTAACCCACGTACCAAACGCACCCTTAATGTTCAGATTTCGATCTAAACTAAGACGATTCATGTGGTATGTTGTATGTTGATTAACCTTGAATAGCACATCCTCCTTAAGCATATAGGTCGAGAGACTCGTTCTTCTTGATATAAAACCGAAGCTTTTTTACAGCATGATTTATGAGAATCTTCCACGATATTTGTAGTTTTGAGGATATGGGCTCAGATTTAACCAACACTCTTTGTGCTTTTATCATGCAAAAGCTGTAGTCTAAATATGGGCTTGGATAGCTAGGAGCGGAGAACAAAATATGGACTTGGATATCTATGAAACTTGGGGAATACACCGATAAACCCAACTATATTAGATTAATATTATCTCCTTACTTTTAGCTCAATTTATTTGTCCAGTTTGTTCTTAAATTTAAATGGAATGGATGTAACTACATATTATTGAGGTGTATTTCAGTCATTTGCTTCACATCTTCTATCTTCTCTGCAGGCAGATAAACATGATTATCATGTATTATTGGACATTTACTATTTTTATTCAACAAAACCTTTTTTGAGGTCAATATTCCAACTAAACTTATGTTTCGATGTTGCATGAACCTTGACTGGGACACTGTTATGATGGTATTAAATACATAACATTCAAATTGAATGCAATTATTTTCCATACTAAATCTTTAAGCGCAAAGGTTTAGTTATATTTGGATGATAATTGATCTCCAATAATCGTTCTTTTCCTAAAAAACGATTAGTATTCTTTACACAGGAGAAAAAAAGCTAGTGTATATTAAGTGAACTTGTATAACCTATATTTTATGGTAACATTTTTTGTTGACTACGAAGAAAACTCTGCTGCCAATATTAAAGCTGCCATATATCTGTATTATTCTTTTTGAAGTTTTGACCCTTCTTTTTCCCAGCCGCTTCCTGCAACGCAGAGGTCCTTTTGCTCAAAGACGACATCCATTGGTTGATTCCACTATTGTCTCAGAAATAAGCAGATGTCTTGAGAAAGGGATTGAATTTCAAGGTGATCTTTTAAACTTCAAGAAAGATGGATCCCCCTTAATGAATAGATTGCGGCTAATTCCAATATATGATGATGATGATATCATTTCCCACGTAATCGGCATCCAATTTTTCACTGAAGTAAATGTTGATCTGGGTCCACTGCTTAGCTCCTTGTCAAAAGAGTCTGCATTAAAACCATCTCAACGGTTTACGGTTGATTGTACTTACTATCGCCCTGCTCCTGGTTGCCCCGGGCACATTTCCCACGAGTATTGTGGCTTGTGGCAGCTAAGTGATGAGGTACTGTGCCAGAAAATTTTGTCAAGATTGTCACCAAGAGATATAGCATCAGTTGGTTCTGCATGCAAGAAACTGTATGTTCTTACAAGAAACGAAGATGTTTGGAGAATGGTTTGTCAAAATGCCTGGGGGACAGAAACTACTCGTGTGCTAGAATCTGCCCCTGGAGCAAAACGGCTCGGGTGGGGAAAATTGGCACGAGAGTTGACCACTCTTGAAGCAGCTGCCTGGAAGAAATTGACTGTTGGAGGGGCTGTTGAGCCATTTCGATGCAACTTCAGTGCTTGTGCTGTGGGAAGTCGTGTTGTTCTTTTTGGTGGCGAAGGCGTTAACATGCAGCCAATGAACGACACCTTTGTCTTAGATTTGAACTCGAGTAAACCAGAGTGGAGAAACTTCAAGGTGAGCTCTGCACCACCTGGCCGATGGGGTCATACATTGTCTTCCCTAACTGGATCACGTTTAGTGGTATTTGGTGGGTGTGGTAAGCAAGGGTTACTCAATGATGTTTTTGTCTTGGATTTGGATGCAAAGCATCCAACATGGCGGGAAGTCTCTGGGCTTGCGCCACCACTTCCTAGGTCCTGGCACAGCTCATGCACATTAGATGGCACCAAATTGGTAGTTTCCGGTGGCTGTGCAGACTCCGGTGTACTTTTGAGTGACACATTCATGCTGGATGTTACAATGGACAAACCTATTTGGCGAGAAATACCTGCTACATGGGCTCCACCTTCTCGGTTGGGTCACACACTATCTGTCTATGATGGCCGTAAAATTTTGATGTTCGGCGGACTTGCAAAGAGCGGTCCTCTCAGGCTGCGCTCAAGTGATGTATTTACAATGGATTTAAGTGAAGAGGAACCATGCTGGAGGTCCATCACGGGAAGTGGAATGCCTGGTGCTGGTAATCCTGTGGGAGCAGGCCCACCTCCTCGGCTGGATCATGTAGCTGTAAGCCTTCCTGGTGGCAGAGTTCTGATATTTGGTGGGTCTGTCGCGGGTCTTCACTCAGCATCTCAGATCTATCTCCTCGATCCTACTGAAGAGAAACCCACCTGGAGAATATTGAATGTGCCTGGCAGACCCCCTCGATTTGCTTGGGGTCACAGTACCTGTGTTGTTGGAGGAACACGAGCTGTTGTTCTCGGGGGCCAGACTGGAGAAGAATGGATGTTAGGTGAGTTGTACGAGCTGTCTTTAGCAAACTCGGACACACGCCAGCCTGAGAGCCCAAATGTCTGTGAAATGTAATGGATGCCCAAGGAAACATCTTCACCCAATACTGCAAATGATAGAATGCACTGTTTTTACCTGGATCGCACTTTTACCTCTATGTTGTCTGGATCGTTAAATAGAATCTGGTGTATAGAAATGAGTTGAAGTCTGACATCTACCTGTGTAATTTGCCCCTGTATTCGGCATGCAAAATATGAAGATGCAGAATGGACATCCTTGTCAGAAGCAGAAGTAATTTAGGCAACAGTGCCATCAACTTGCAGTAAAACTGCGGTCTTTTTTTGGATAAATCGTGATTTATTATCCTGGTTAGTGAATTTTGGCGGAAGTTCTGTATATACACCGTCTCTTTGTTTTATTTGGTTATGTTTTACGTTTCTCAGATTTTCTGTGGTTGCTTCTTTATTTCATTGTATACCAAGGAATCGCTTTCCAGATTTAGATGGTGAAAAATCCCTTTATATGTAAATTGAGGTTTGTAAAGCTTTCCCCCCAATGGTGGCTAGATTCCTAATATTCATGTGTCATATGAGCGTGTCGGATTTCACGCTGTTTATATTGGTAAATCAATGCGTGTGCAGGTACATAGCATTCTTCTTATTTGGATGAGTAAAGACTGGTTGGAGTCTATCCCTTATTTTTGTTTAGTTATGAGGTGGTGAATGAGTACTGTAGACAAACAGTTAGGTATGTAACCAAATACGGATATATCTGTATCTGATTGTCATTGATCTATTTAAGAAAATATAAATATATATTTTTGATTTTGGTGGATAAAGATATCGTATTTTTATTTTTTTAAAGATGTATGTCTGGATACCATTTTCAGTTTTTGAGAATATAAATATCGTTACAAATTTTGAGAGATATCAATGGTGAACCTGTATGATCCTTTTGAGAGATCGTATTACTCGTATGTTCTCGTATTTACATCAACTCGTTGGTGTATAGACCTTGATTAGTTCATCAATCTAATGTTCTACATAATGCACATATACATATAATGATACATATATCTCCGATCAAAGGATGTGTGCCTTTACATGATGGCTTATGACATAAGTCTTAGTTATCTCAATCTCGTTAGGTCGACAATTTGACCTATCTCACCCAACACCTATGAATCCCTATTCTTATGCAGAGGACCTGCATCAAGAGGTTGGTCGATCTATTCTTTGGAGGAAGGATTGACATCTCCTTCTCATATTAGAGATGCCTTCTTGATAATCACCTGAGAGTTTGGTTGAGTCTACAATTTAACTCTTTAGATATTCAACCCTACACCAGCAACCATGATCCAACCTTTGGATCAACAACTATATGATATCAAGATGGTCATGGTATATAATCTTAATTGTACCGACCTACTAGTAAAGTAGTTATTCTCATTTCAGATTAAGGTATGATATGCAATAACATTTTCTACATAATGGATTCCCTTTATTTTAACTATAAAAAAGTATCTTTTTAATATTAGTAGTAAGAGTTTAAATTCATCGTGGGATCACATGTCCAACACAAAATACACTGAATAAAAGAAAATAAATTATTTTTTGAGTTTACTTATATTGTACCGATTAATGTACATTGTATACTACCATATAATATGTCGCATCCCCACTTATCGCAATACCCGGCAAACTTCTCGTAAATGCCACATTCCTCTTCAGAATTCACACATTTTAAACAAATGTATCTATTGCAAGGAAAATAAACAAATAAAGAAGAAAATGCATGAGCATAATTCCTTTCATTCACAAACATGATATACATACCAAGTTGACATCAAAAGTATTGTGTCCATCAACATCATAAATATAAAAACGATCTCTCAGATACAAAGATAAAAATTACCACAAAATAAACCACCTAGTACACATCCTCGAAGTGAAGCTAAACCTGTAAAGCTCCGAAACAACTTAACCACACCCTTCTAGTGTGGTTGGTAGGGTTTTTCACGGGGCGAATGCCCGTCCCGCCCCAACTCTTCACTGTCGGGTCATGGGTCGCCCCAACCCATTTGAATGGGTGCGTAGATCAAACGGGTACCCATATTGAAATTAGCGGGTCACATGTACCCGTTGAATAATGTGTAAAAAAATGATCTCATTTCCTTCTTTCACTCATTTAAAATCAGTCTATTTCGGAAGATCTGGGATCTCACGTTAGATTTATTGACTTTTCTAAAATTATTACTGCATTCGTTGTTCACAATGCATCTTAGCAAAGTAGAATTGTAATGCGAAAGGTTCAAGCACAATTTACTATTGTAATTTTACAAAGACATGTTTACATCAACACCGTAAATTCTCAGTTGCATTTGTAGTCAACAATGAGAAAAATACCCCCAACTCTAAAACCCCACAAAATATATAAAGAGAGATCAATGCATATGCTTTATAAGACACACTATCATACTATAGTCCTACACTCGTCATATTAGAACCATTAGCTTTACGTTGCAAAAGAAGATACATTTCTCTGATGCAAGTTAAAAACAACAATAAAGTCAGAGGTTGGAAGGGGGGCTCATCAGATCGAGATTGCTTACAGACAGTGTGCGTCTTTGCGACGGCATAGAGGCGATGATGAAGAACCTAAAAAGCAGTGGAGATAGAGCGGGTTGGGATGCAGGATGATTTAACAGAGGGATGGAGCAAGGCTGCACAAAAATCTACCGGAGGGACGTGGGACAGGGACGAAGCCAGAAATTTCTACTTGGGGGGGCCAAAATTATTGAGACTATATATAAGTTATCTTTGTTACTAGTTAAAAATTTATCTTAATTTAACAAAAATTGAAAGCTCTCCAGTTTCAGCCAGACAGGCGGAGGATGAGGGTGAAAGGGGGAGGCACGAGGGAGGGGGAGGCGTAGGGGGCGGGGGCCACACGGGGCGGGGGCGACCGACACCAAGATCCCGAACAGGTTCACCGACTAGAAGGCCAGATTCAGCAAAGCCAACCCCCACCCAATGTGCAGCCTCCTCACGCTGTCGTACTCCTCCTCCTCCGCCGCCTTCATCACCTCGCTCCGCACCCACCCCGAGATCGCGATCAACATCTTCCCGTTGTAGAACATCGGCACGAAGGCCCTCACGGGCACTGAGGAGCCCCGGCCTCCGCCGCCCCCTCCGCGAACATCTATCCTGCTAGCAGGAATGCGTGCGGGGTCGCCGCTTTGATCCCCCCTTGTCCCCCTCCACGATCCTGTGGAAGATGTACACGATCGGGAGGAGCAGGCCGACGACGACACGTGCAGAGGCATATGCGGTGAGGGCACGAGAATCGGTGAGGTCGGGGTCGGATCTGGAGGGCAGTGGGGGGAAGACGACGCAGGGGGAGGAAGAGGACGTAGGCGAGGGAGAAGAGAAAGAAGGAGAGGTCCTCGAGGGCGACCATACCGCTGGCAGAGGGGACGATGACAACGAGGGAGTTGTGCTGGCGGAGGGAGAAGAGGCGGAGACAACAGGGGCAGTTTTTGTTTTCACTGAATATTTCTCTTTTGTCAAAGTTTTATTTTTTCTTGTGATATTATAAATGTTGAAGTGGATTTTATATCTTATATATAATTTTCAAGATATGGTAATACATTATTCATAATCGTTGATATCAACATCGACATCCATAATTATGTAGATATATATGGAAATACTTATACGTTTTTCCATAACTGACCATTTATATCGTCATGTTCGTATCTTTTGTAGAATGATATTAGTCTTTATACTCTATATGATTATCTTAATGATATCGTCATGATGGGTAGCTAACTTGTTGCTTCCACCCCATTTTTCGATGAAATTTGTTTTTTTTAAAATACCGTCATGTATTTTCATCATTATATCCTTCTAATATATCATTCAAATTTCGTCAAAAATAGACTCTTATGCCTTCATCTAGAACATATAAATTTAACGGTATTATAATTACTGTAATCGACTTGTTTTAGATGGAGGACATAGAAGTTTCTATTTCTGACGAAATTTGATGACATATTAGAGGGATATAGTGATGAAAATGTGTGATGGTATTTTTCAAAAAAATCAAATGTCGAAAAATGATGCAATGACAACCAGTTGGCTACCCTGAGGGAGCAACCCCATTAAACCCTTATATGAATATATCGATTTAGATATAAATTTTTGTTGATATGAATGTAATATCGATATTTGTATCCATTTGAAAACTGATGCGGATACGGATGTCAGAATTTGTATGATATTGATACGATGTCGTATTAGATACATATATACTACTTGTAAATGGGAGATGGAGGGGCATTATATACAACTTATTATTTTCTATAGTTAATTATTTCACATATAAATTATATTCTATTATAATAATATATTATATACCAAGATTTAATTGGGAAACTTGGGGGGGCCAAGCCCCCTCCCGCCCCCCTTGTCCCCGTCCCTGACGTGGGAGGCGGCAGGGCACGGAGCGGAGCTACACGGGATCTGGTGGAGAGGCACAGAAGGATGTGGGGCGTACAGCAAGGGCTATGCAGAATCTGGTGTAGGGTAGAAATGAGTAGAAAGTGTTGTATATAACAAGGATAGGCATTCCCTGGATATTCCATCGGGTACCCGGCTCACTCCATGGATATTCCACCAGGTAGCAATGGTTTAACGGGTCAACTGTGTATGGGTACCTACCCTGGACTATTTTCACGGGTACCCATACATTTAAGGTCAAAATAATCAGGTCGGGGCGGGTACTCATTTGATCCAAATAAATTGAACACCCCTTGTGGTTGGTCCTACAAATATGTTGGATCACATAAAAAAGGGTAAACTATGAGCAAAGTTGTCCAATACGGATATACTTAAATGACATGTAAAGCACACCGCTTAATTGGGTAAAAGTAACAAGCATAGTACCTACTAAAGTAAAACAAGTACTATGAACGTGAGTGTCACTCTTATAAGTAAAGGCTACCGTAGAATCTTACCCTCATATTACTATTAGTTTTTAAGTTGATCTTTTCATTAAGGTTTTCCAACACAATTGTTGGTAATAGAAAGAGTTTGTGATCTTGACGACGAGGGTCTCACGTAGTATATTAGGATTGTAGGGTCCTCGGCGTGCAAGAAGTAGGTGCACTCTAACTATCATGGTATAAAAATTTGTACCTTATTTTATAATGGTGCACTCTAAATATGATGCAATCGAAAAAAGTTTATGCAAGATGAGGAAGAGCATGACCTTGATGTTCTCCTCTTGGACGATTATCTCCTCCTCCTTCTTTGAAGTTGACCTCCTCCTCCTCATTTTCCCCAATAGAGCGCCATCGTGGGTCCGTGACGATGACCTTCTCTACCTCGTCTCCACCCAACATTACGAGCTCGACGTTGCCTCCGCTGCTGAGTCCGATCTCGACGTTGCCTTCGGCCTCCTCCTCCCCCTCCGTTGCCCCAAACCCCCACCCCCTCGACCCCTCGGCTCCAACATCAACTACGACCCCCTACCAAACCCACCCCTGTCCACCCCCAAACCAACTCCCATCCTTATTCACTCCCTCCACTGTGCTCGATTTAGTATGGGACGAGCTACGAGTTCTCGAGGAGTCATTCTAGGCCATCAATTCAACAACACCCAATTGCAGATCTAAGGACTCGAACCCTTTGCCCCTACTCTCAGTTGGGGTTCGTTCTCACACCGTTGCAGTGATTTATCCAACACTTACTTGCTGCTCGTGCCCCAAGATCCCATCGGAATTCTCTAACGTACATTAGAAATCTAAAGAGGAGGAGGTGATCCCCACCGTACTTCCAGCCGTGAGCAGCTCCAACCCCACCAAATGTCATTAAATCTTCGAGGAGCAGCGTGGACCTTCATCAACCTCACTACCAACCCCCTTGCAGCTGCTTCGTCGTCTTCATCGCCGAACTCAGCCCACATGTGTGGTTGCTCTGCTCAGCCGTGCAGCCCGTGCTATGCAACGCTTCCCTAACTATGCACAACAACAACCACGAGAGTGGAGGGATGAGGAAAGGAGAGTGATGACATTAACATTGTTGGTTGCTGATGTCAGCATTTTAATGGCATCTTTGGTAAATTTCTTAAACAAAGAGGGTTATATGGAACTCATTTTATCGTAGTAATACGGTTAACTTTAACGGGTAAATGGACATGATTTAACCACAAGATTTGTAGAATAAGGGTTAGTAAATTTACGGGGCTCAAGGAAGAATATCGGTGTTTCAAAAATCGTAGAGATACTGTAAAAAGATTATAGACTCTATCAAGTAACAATCCCAATAAAAAATATCTCCTCAACCATCACGAGCATCACACGTGATTACGCTCCCGCTGTCAGAAAAACGCCGTCCCATCGCATCCGGAGTAGGGATGCAAACGGATACGGATATATCCGTATCCGATCCGTCACCGTATCCGTTTTATACATATTTTGACATCCGCAAACATCCGTATCCGTATCCGTATATCCGGTTTCGTATATAAATATAGTCATAGATTTATTTTTAACCCTATATAACATAATTCTCTACCTTCTTTTATCATATTTATATAATATTTATGATAAAAAATATTTAGTGAATTAATGTCCTGTGTTTTCCATCAATTCTTATATATTTAAGTCGATTATATATAGTATTTCTAACATTACTCGTGCACAAATCAATATCCGTTTTACATCCGTATATATTTTTTAAAGATATGGTAATACAGTTTTCATATCCGTCAACATCCGTATCTGCATCCGTATCCGCATCCGTATTAAAAAACGAATAAGGATACGGTAATACCTCTATCCGTATCCGTGTTCGACCGTTTGCATCCCTCATCCGGACGCAGCGAAGAGGCGGGAAACCAACGCACTTCCCCACTACGTTATTACATATCATCTCCACACCGCAACCTCAGGCACTCCATCCAACCTACCCACCGCTCCCACTCCATCAGAAGAGATGGCGACCAAGAGAGGAGAGGTCACCCCCACGCCGACGCTGTCCCCGAGGAAGACTGACAGCGCCTCTCGTAGCCTCGCACTTGGTTCTGGTGTCTCTTCCCCCCATCCGACATCCCGCCCCCAAGAAGCGTAAGGTCGCCGTGTCCAATTCTAAGCCCAAGGCTGTAGCCGAGGATGCTGCACCTGTTGATGACGGGGATGCCGCGAAGAACTCTTCTTCGAGCAAGGGGGTCATCATTGAAGCTTGGTGAGCTCTCTCTTTTGATAGGTCGTTATAGATTATTACCATTGAGAGCGGAAAGCATTCCACGATCTTTGGTTCGACGTTTCCGTGGTTTTCTTTTTCTTTTTATTGAAGCTTGGTGATGCTTGGAATGGCGTTCTTTTAATGCGCTTATTATGTAAAGCATGCATCGATGGATTTTATCATGACCATTGTTAAACATTTTACACATGGTTCTAAATTTTATAGGTGACTTAGCACCTTTTCCATTTAGATGAGATTCTGTTGCAGACGGTCTTTAGGAATGGAAGTCCAAGACGTGGTTTAATTGATGCATCCGTAAAGGCCCTGACTGGATTGTCTTTCCCCGTTCGTATTCCACATGGTTGGTGATATTCCATGTATAGGCTAGAGGAGCAATGAGGTGGTTAGAAGGGAAATGGAGAAAAGCCTTACTTGGGTATACAGTCGTTTTGGCTTTTATTTGAGTGAAATCAAATTCTTAATAATGGTAGATATCATCACCTAAATTTTGGTGATCAACAATCACATGGTTGGAACGGAGATGATCTTATGATGAACGCTAACAGTCTTCAGTTAGTGTGCCTATTTGGGAACATGCACATTTGCTTAGTAAATCATAGCTTATAGCAGGAATATGATTTTTGGAGATTTTTGTTAATTCTATTTATGGTTTTAGAATGCACACGGTTATATCTATCGTGGGAGGGCCATTGGTGACTGAAGTTTTTAGATAAGACACTATATTTAGTATATAATGCACTTGTTACTCTTCTTGTCAAAGAAAATGTTTTTGTTAGTTTCAACTGCAATAAAGTATGTGATTTGAAAAGTAATACACAATGGTGCTATACAAAATTATCCATACTAAGAAAATAAAGAGAATGATATAAATCGTGCAAGGAAAAATCTATAACCACAATAATAGTAGTTTGCAAGGCTCTTAAATGAGTTTCAGTTGCATAAAACTTCGAGTGTTGATCTTCCCATGAATAAATTTTCAATGCATGGTTACTTGGATGGAGCATTAAATTGTAGGCAGGGAAAATAGTAAAGCGCACACCCGAACTTTATTGTTTTATGGTTGCAGCATCCCAAAGATAGTTCTAAATAAAAAAAGTTGCAAAAGGTGATTGCATTGTAAGAGTGATAGAATATTACATGACAGTTAAGAAGTTTGAGTAGCTGCTGATGGTGTCTATCCTTGATAAGTTGTCAGTATAAATTTATTTCTCAGAGCCAATTTCTTTAACAATGACCTGAATCTAAGCTCAGGACATCACAAAAATGCTTCTCATCTTGTTTGTATTTTAGAGCGAACATTTATACACATTTTTTGATGTCTTTGACTTCGATTAAGAGGATTGGTGTGGTTGCAACTTAACTTTGACAACAAGCATGGTAATAATTCTCATAGTTTCAACCATTTATCGGTGAATTATATTATCCGAACCTTTTGATTGTCGCTTTAAACTTTGTATTCGATGTGTTTAATCAGCTACACACAAGTTAAAATGAAGTCATCGATTCAAAGCCTAGTAAAGAATTATGGGATATGGGAAAAAATGAACATAGAAAATCCATCATGCTACTAAGAAGTAAGAAATTATAAAAAACAATATCTGATTTATATATTTTTGAAATTTTTATTATAATCAAATGATTAAAATGAAATAGATAATTTGATATACATGTATTAAATAGTATCATTGTTATTAATTGAGTTTGTTATTAATTGGGTATAATATACAGGACTTACATTAATGCTAATCTCCTTCAAACTTAGAATAGTTTCAACCTTGTACTGATATGATCAAGTTGCTGATAGAGAGTATCTCAGCTCGTTACTACCAAAGTGTTGTAAATATTATACATCTTTTTCCGAGGAAAATCAACATCTAGTACCAAGTCAAAAATGTGAGAAAATTGAAAATCGTATAGTTTGGCTTATATAAGAAAATGACTACACATACATGAGATGATATGTATGTGCACCACCTTTGCTAAATGTTTGCATATTCACTTTTTATTTTATATATATGCGAAATTACCATTTTCTCTAATGACAGAACCCTCAAGATTATTTATTTAACAATGTCATAAATTTGATGTAAAGCGTGAGAAAAATTGAGACATCTTATGTTTGTCCTTTATTTTTGAATATGGCATTGGAATTTATTTTGATTTTTAAAGAAGGCTTTATTGTAGATCTTGATTCAGTTTCAGCAGGCCAATTTTTCTCTTGATTATCATCATTTTGATCACTAAAATTGGCATTAAAGTTGTTGAGATCGAATTAGACCACTTTGTTCTCATATCATTTTTTCCATATGGAGCAACTAAAATTGCATTCCACATGAATCTGAAAAAATTCCATAAAATTCTACAGACCTATTTCTTGATCTTTCCTTACAGGAGAACATTGATCTAAAAATACTTATCCTTTTCTAAGAATATCGCGTTTGTTAGGCCCTTTTCTAAAAATTCTAATGGTCTCATAATTGTTGAAACCAACCCCTTCCAGATGGACATGTTATGAGTGTCAGTTTTTCACGTATTTTGAATGACAACATAATGATACGAGACGATCTAAATCCCTCCAGGTGTTTTAAAAAAATACCATGAAAAAGTTAAAAAAGGTATAAGTAGTCAAGTTAGCTACTCCGTGGAAGCATATACATTTTACTCTCTCTCTATATGTATACATGTATTCAATATGTTAATGTTCTCTACAAGTTTGTTCATTTTTATCCATTATGCTTTTAAATAGATATCCATTTTAAAAATCCATATGCATTTTGTTATTAAAATATAAACTTAAATGTAAATACATTATATGTAGATTTACAAATACGAATAAATTTTTACTGTATTTTTGAACAATATTTAATCTAAAACTCAAGAGATTATTAGCATCATAAATAAGGATTGTATTTGCAACAGGAATATCGACTAAATGGTTGGTGTGGTATCAATATAAGGTATAACGAGAGCAACTTGGTTGAGGTTGTTTGAACCGTGTGATAAGACCATTTAGTGCTTTGTGGAAGATAAGAAAAATGCTGGAAAGGAATTATTAAGGACAATTTTTTAATATCTAAGCTGGAGTATGATCTGGTTGTAATTTATTTTGGAGTGTATGTAACTGTCATTATTTAAAGTGTAAAACCTTGATTGTCTCTATTTTATTAAAGAAACATATGCTATAAAAGATGTGGTTAAAGTTTATACAATAAAAAATATCGAGTTATAGAAGGATACATTTTCTAGTGCAACTAGGGCATATGACTTTTACCTGAAAAGGGAAGAGTCGGATCCCATAACAACATTGTATCTACTGCATTGAATACCTAGTGTTTCAAATGATCTCTTTTACATCATTACGGGGTAGTGCGAGTGACGAACAACTAGATGAGGTAGCGTAAAAAAAGGAAAGTTGGAGATGTTCATTTGTCATAATGTTGATTGACAATGTTGATTGGTTGCTATGGAATTGTCAAAGATGTGAAATGACCTATCACAGAGTTGATGACGACATACAACAACACAACAACAACAAAGCCCTTTCCCACATTAAGTAGGGTCGACTACATGGATTACCTCTATTCGGATCTATCTTGAGTCATTCTCGAGCTTAGATCCAAAAAACTAAGATCCTTTCGTATAATCTCATTCCAACCCTACTTGGGCCTTCCTCGCCCTCTCTTAGCTGGATCAAAATTCCAAAACTTGCATCTCGTCACCGGTGCATCAACTGACCTCCTTTACAAATGGCCAAACCATCTTAAATGATTTCTTGCATTTTATCCATTATCAGAGCTACACCGACTTTCCTTATGATTGCATCGTTTTGAATATGATCTTTACGTGTGTGTCCACGCATCCACCTTAGCATTTTCATTTCTGCTACTGTCACTTTCTTCACATGTCTATGGTTCACAGGTCAACATTCAGATCCATAGAGCATAGCAGGTCTCAGGGATGCTTTGTAAAACTTTCCTTTGATTTTCAAAGGATTTTTTTATCACAGAGAACAATAAAGGCTCCTCTCCTCTTTAGCCAATATGTATTTATTTTATTAGCAACATCTCCATCAATCTCCCCATCATGTTGTAAAATAGATCCCAAGTATCTAGAAGAATCTCTCTTCTGAATGTTATCGTCACCAATCTTTACCTTGATTTCTTCACCATTGTTTCCATCAAAAGTGTACTCCATATATTCAGTCTTAGACCTACTTATAGAAATCCTTTGGTCTCCAATGCATGCCTAAATAGAAAGATTTATAAAGAATATTGATAATGAAATCCGAAATAGGCAGAAAAATGAGAAAGAAATTGGATGGTTACGAGAGATCGAATCTTTTTTTGATCAAGGAGCAAAAGTCTAAAAAGAACGATCGATTGGCAAAAGAAAAGATAAGAAAATTGACTTGGTACAGTTGATCCATCCCTATCTAATGTATCAATTCAGAGGGTCCAAAAAGATGAATTCTATTTGCCGAGATGCTCGGATTTGGATATATGTGATGAATCCATACTTATTAGACTTGTTTGTTACTATTATACAAGGGAGAATTGAGTTGGACCCCATACACATATCAAGACCTCAAACTTCTCATTTACTCCATCTCTAGTCTCATCAATCAACACAATATCATCATCGAATAACATACACCATGGTATCTCATCCTGAATGTGACTTGACAACTCGTCTATAATCAAAGTAAAGAGGAATGGGCTCATAGTTGAATCTTGATATAGACCAATGTTAATATCAACATTGTCAGTTTTCCCAGACTGTACCCTTACACAAGATGAAGCCTTATCATACATATCTTTTATGAGGTTAATGTATAGGACATGTACTTGTCTTTTCTCCAAAACTCTCAACAACTTCTCCCGTAGGAAAGAATCATAAGCCTTCTCCAAATCAATAAAAATCATATGGAGGTTCTTCCTTTTAGCTCTATAAATCTCCATTGCTCTCGTCAGCAAGTCGATGGCTTCAATAGTTGAGCGACCTAGCATGAATCCGAATTAGTTTTATTTTACTTTAGAAACTTGCTTCAACCTTCTTTCGATTACATGTTCCCGAATTTTCAATGTGATGATGATGACATAAGGAGAATGTTCTCTTATGTGGCTCCAGGAAGACATGGATTCTCTTTGGCCAAGTTTTATCTTTCTTAAGCAATTGTCTACTGTGGGCTTGAATCTCATTTTTTATCGTGTGTATTTGTTTCAAAAGCGATCCACAAAAAGAAAAAGGCCATGATTTTAGTTATGTTAGAAAAGAAAGGAAAAAAGAGGTATAAACAACAAACAATCAATTATTATTCCAAAAAAACAATCAATAAGGAAAACAAGACAAAGTATACTATTTAAAAGGAAGAAAAAGTAGTTGGTGGTAAAATCATGAGAGAAGAAAGATGGGTGAAGAAAAAATGGATTCTCCCCTTGTTATGTCTTCTCCTAAATGGGTAGAAGCATGACATGTTGGCACTGTAGAGTTTTCCTCCGTGCTCCGATGGATTGGAGTTCATTGTGTTTATACTTTTCCTCTTAGTCTTTTATCTGTTCAGAAGCTATGTACTGATCTTAACTGTATGGTTATCTTTGATGAGTTGTGTTGTTATTTTCAGGACATCCGGGCGAGGCATATTTTTGGTGGGGACATGAGAAGAATGGCCTCCATTATCTTGACATTCCATTTGATTCCATTTTTGTTGGCGCTACGTCTATCTTCGATGATCCTCTTCCTTGACATCTTTGCCTTGGACACCCTTCTGTCAAGGCCATCTCCTTGATATTCCCTAATATTTCTATGCTCAAGCCCGATGAGTGCAAGGCGTGCCAGTTCAGGAAGCATCATTGAGCATCATTTCCTGCATGTATCGAGGCTTGTTTTGAAGTTCTTTTTTTCTTTTGTCCATTGCGATATCTGAGGACCCTATCCAGGGTGTATTCTAATTGAACACAAGTATTTTGTTGTTTTTGTTGATGATTATAGTTGATCATCTTGAGTCTATTTGTTAAAGGAAGAGTGTAGATCAATAAAATTGTCAAGGATTTCTTTCAGTATATCAAAAATGTTTTCTCCATTGGTGTTCAAATATTTCGTTGTAATAATGCTTTGGAATTCACTCAACATTACTTGATGACTTTCTTTGCTTCTTATGATACTATCCACTATACCTCCTGTCCATATACCTCTCAGCAAAATGGAGCAGAGGAACGGAAATTTCAACATCTTCTTGACATTGCTCGATCCCTTCTTACGTCGTTCTTAATGTTGTTTATCTTATCAACAGAGTCCCATATACATCTCTAAAAGGATTCGCTCCTTTTAAGCTACTATATCCCAAAGAGTAGACCTTTCCACTACCTTTGAGAATTTTTAGGTGTATAGCTTTCATCCACAATTTTTACATTGTGGACAATATGTCATCTCACGCGATCAAATGTGCCTTTCTTGGTTATTTTCGCACCCAGAAGGGTTACCTATGCTATGACCTTGCTTGGCATCGATACTATATTTCTACAGATGTGACATTCTTTGAACAAACTAGCTTTTTTACACAGTTTGTTACAGGTATTCCTTTGGATCTTCCTCCTATACCAATTGTGTATAAGTGCAAGCAAACATCTGCACCTGCTCATGTACCTCTATCTGTTCCTTTGTTGTATGATGACATGCCATCTTTGAGTACCCCACCACTATTGTCCCAGATGATCCTCGGGAGCTTCCCATCACTCTTCGAGAACTGAGAGGCATGTACTTTTCACCATATATTTCATTTCACTTCTACTGCTATCTTATCATGCTCTGACAAGAGATATATAGATGCTCTCATGACTATTTCTGCCAGTGACCATCATAGCGCGTTGCAAGATTATGGCTGGCGACATGCAATGAATGAGGAGATGGATGCTCTCACATCTAGACAGACATGTGATCTTTTATAGTGCCCCATGTGGATTAAACCTATAGCTTGCAGATGGGTCTCACGATCCAGATGCATCCATTGACAAACTGAAAGTAAGGATTGCGGCTAAAGGTTTTACACAAACATATATGGTTAATTACTTTGATACCTCTCCTGTTGCATGAATGGGCTCTATAAGGACTATTATTTCAGTGGCAGCAAACAAGGCCTGACCTATCTTTCAGCTCGATGTGAAGAATGCTTTCAAGTATGGTGATCTTGGAGAGGCTATTTACATGATACATCCTCCTGGTTACGAAGTCGAAGGGGAGTGCATGTATCGACTTCACAAATCACTCTATGGCCTAAAGCAGAGTTCGAGGGCATGGTTTGACTGACTTACTATTGAGATCAACACTCATGACTTCCATAGAACAGCATTTGACTACTCTGTTTTTGTCAGAAGACAACCCACTGGTACTGTCATACTTGCTGTTTATGTTGATGATATGGTTGTTACGGGTGATGATGATGAATGTATTCTAGAGACCAAGGCTTTCCTTCCGAAGGTCTTCATCATAAAGAAACTTGGTCAATTTCACTACTTTCTTGGCATATAAATGATATGTAATACATATTGACTTCATTTCACAGATGAAGTATTGCTTGGACTTCCTGATCGAGGATGGATTATTTGGATGTAAGCCCTATGGTATTCCTGTGGATCCGAGGAAGCACTCCACTTCAGCTGAACCTATCTTCGAAGATACTATATGGTACAGAAACCTGGTGGGCAAACTTCTTAGATTACCGTTACTAGGCCGAATATATCCTATGTCGCGAGTAGAGCCAACCAACACATGAAGCAATAGCGTTATAGTCATTGGCATGATGTTCTTCAGATCTCGCGCTACTTGAAGGAATCACCAGGACGAGACCTCTTCTATAAGGAAATTGCCACATTAATGTTGATGTACCCGCATATGCTGATGTAGATTATGGGAGTTCACATGAGGATCATCACTCCTCTACAGGATATGCTATGATGATTGGAGGAAATCTTATCACTTGGAGGAGTAAGAAGCGGATTGTAATCTCCAGATCCAGTGCAGAGATAGAATACATGGCAACGGCTCATGCTACCCGTGAGGTTACTTGGATAATCTCCTTTTTGTAGGAACTTGGTATTGTTGTCACTACTCCTGTTCCTCCATACTGTGACAACAAATCTGCTACATACATTGCAACGAACTATGTGTTTCATGAGCGGACAAAGCACATAGAGATTGACTGCCACTTTGTTCGTGATGCCGTACAAGGAGGGGAGATTACTATTTCACACATCATGACTTATCTTTAACTTGCGGACATATTCACAAAGGCCCTACCAAAGAAGCGTCTCTCGTGGATAACTTCCAAGTTGGGCAAGATCAATAGATATGCTCCAACTTGAGGGAGAGTATTAGAGATGTTTTTATGTTTATCTTATTTCGTTATAATTATTCAGGGGTATTTATGTAGTTTGATGTTTATGGGAGTTATAGGGTTTCGTCTTATATAAGGACCCCTATTCCTCTTGAATAAAACAAGTCATCGTGTTATTTCATCTTTCTCCACCAGTATATGAGAGAGAATCTAGTTTCCTGCGTGCTTGATGCTTTGCCCCCTTATTTATGTCTGATAAGTATGAGGAAGGGGGAGTATTTCGGTATAATTTTTTAACTCTATTGTTCTTTGAGTACTTAAAGAGAGAGTTGTCAGTATTGACATGTTCGATGGTCGTGTGGAAAGAGAGTAATGGCATGTTTATTATGAGGGTCATATGGCATTTTTATATAGAGAAGAAACTTTAGATGACAAATTACATAATAAAGAAAATAAGCAAATACAAAATAACTCTCAACATTCTCCTTCAAGATATATGTCAATCATGCTCAGCTTGGAACAACACATCTAGAATGACACTCTAACTAGGACCTTGGTTGAAATATCTGCGGTTTGTTCCTTGAACTGATGTGGGAAGTAAAGATGAAGCCCTTTTGTATCATATCTTGTGTTTAATGGTAATCTACCTCAATTTGTTTGTTCATCTCATGGAAAGATGGATTATTGGTAATGAAGAGAGCCACCTAGTTTACGTAAAGTAACTACATGGGGAGCGACGCGTCAACAACTAGGTCTGTCAGAACGAATCTGATCCACATTATCTCAGTGCTTTCCTGTGCCATAGCTATGTACTCTGACTCTATACTAGATCTAGTAGCCATAGTCTATTTTTTACTTTTCCATGAGACCAAAGAATTCCACATGGAAACAACAAAATTGGAGGTAGGCTTACCGTCCTTAGAACATCCTCCATAATATGCATCTGCATATTGTGATGGCAAGGGATCTCTCTCTGCTAAAAAGTAGCAATCTTGTACCTAGAGAAGACTTCAGAATCTCAGATACCTAAAGATCATGCGAACTACATCCATGAGTGCTGTTGCAGCTGCTCCATTAACTAGTTGACTTTGCTCACTACAAAGGAAATATTTGACATGGTAATAGTCACACAGAGGAGCTTTCCAACCAGTTTTCTGTATCTCCTCTCGTCTACCTCATTTGTATTAACATCGTGGAGCTTCATGTTGGATCAGTGAGAGTAGTGGTAGGTTCACAGTCTGTTATCCTTGTCTCTGAGAGATTTGTAATGTACTTCCTTTATGCCATCACATGACCTCTCTGATTCGTGGAAAACTTGAGCCTAATGAACTATTCGTAATTCGCCAAGGTCCTTGGTGACAAACTACTGTCCAAGGAAGTCCTTAGTCTTGCCGATGCCATGCAACTGCAAGTCATCTCATGTAATAATGATGTCATTAACATAAAGCAGAATGGCAATGATACCTCCCTATGCCTTATGTAGAAAAGTGTGTAATATGCAGTCGATCTCATGAAGCTCTACTACTCTATCAAGTTTGAGAGCTTCTGAAACTATGCTTTGAGACTTTGCTTAAGGTCATAAACAACCTTATGAAATCTGCATATCTTCTGACATTCCCTCTCAGGAATGAACCCTTGTGGTTGCTACATATAGACTTCCTCCTATAAGTCATTATATAGAAAAGCATTCTTCACATTCAGTTACAGCAAAAATCAATCCCATATTACAACAATAGAGAGGGGGATTTGAATCGTAGATTGACGAGATATTGGAGAGAATTAAACATGATAGTCTATCTCATATGTCTGGGTGAACCCATGAGTCACAGGTCTACCTTGTAGAGATCAACACTGCTATCTGCTTGGTGCTTTACTATAAAGACCAATTTGCCGCCAACCACGGATGCCCATATGGGGGCAGGGAGCGTTGCCATCTCCTCTTCCATAGCAAGACGTAACTGCCTATCTTGCACGGCCTCCTGATATGTGCATGGAATCTCTATGACTGACAGTTCCACTACAAATCTCTTGAGATCCTCTGACTGATGCTCCAAGAAAAATGGGCAACAAGAGGATATGTAGCACATGCATGCCTCCTCTTATGAAGAACAATGGGCAGATTAAAGTCCTCTGTACAATCTATGTCTCCTAAAGTATCCTTCTGAGGATTAACCTACTCAACTTATAAAGTGGCATCCGTTATAGACAAATTACCTGTGCCATCAATAGGAACCAAGTGCTCAGAATATACTGGATGATGGGGGAAGGCACATGAGCATGGGTAACATTGGTGGCCTGCGAATGTAAAAATAAGACAAGGTCCGAGGCTCCGAGCCAAAGAAGGAACAACAAGGGGTAGTTGTGGAATCAATGGAGGAGGTGATGGAGGAACCACTGTAAGAGGTAATGGTGGTTGTGGTGGTGGTATAGGAGGAGGTGGTATGTAAACCTCCTCACCGGACTCAGACAACGTTATTTTGTCACATGTAGGAGAAAAGTGCATGACAGACTCAAAGGATATGACATCGGTACTAATATAGTACTTTAGTCCGACCAGATCAAAGCATCGATACCCTTTCTAGGTCCGGAAGTATCCCTTAAAAATACACTTGATAGTACTTGCGCAGAGTTTGAATGGAAAATGATATTATGATATATCGACGATATAGAAGGAAATCTCGGAAATGGCTCAAAAAGATTTTTTTTATTTTTCACAAATTAAGATAATCCAAGTTCTTAAAATAATAAATAACTTGCAAATACACACTTATATCACTCATATTGCTTATCCATACACCTTATATCGCACACATTAGTCATATCACACATATTGTTATGGTTAATGTTGATTGTTGAGTACTGTTTGATATTGGAAATGAAATAACTAAGTTAGCAAAACCTAGAACATATCTTTTGTTCATAAAAAATAGATGATAAATGCTGATTGACAATGATTAATGAAATGACACAATGTTTCATTCCTAGAAATAAATGTCGTGGACCTCAAGAACTATTCCCACTGTTAGTAGCACCATAGAAGCTGCCTTATGGACCGTTGAATACTCGCCTCTCAAACTCGCTCCTCAAAGATTCTCCCATGTTATATAAAAGTACATAGTTTTGTAATCCATCACTTGCGAGGATAAGAAACTTTTACAATATTGGAGTTGGAAATGGTATCATCAGTGTCTCACTAAGAAAATGAAAGAGCTTAGGAACTTTGTGATGATGATGAAGTGGGAAATAATATCCATGGTTGGGATGCTCATTAAGGAGGAAAGCGAGCATCTAAAATTGTATCTTATGATGTTTAAGAGAAATAAAAAATATAGAATAATTATGAACAAATACATCAAAAACTCTAAAAACCTTCTCCATAATATCTTCATAAATATTAGAAATCATAATTAGACAATAGAAAAAAAACTCAAAAACAAGTGATAGAGTATGAAATATACAAAACCCCTAAGAAATTCCTCTCTAAATGCATTTAAAATGGTGAAAATCACCTTATGGAAGCCTTATATAAGGTCAAGAAGAAGTTGTAGGCAATAAAAACTTGACATGGCAAGTTAGAAAATTTATATTGGCGATATCGATTGATATGTGGGAAAGTCGCATTCAAAACTTCAGGTTTTGACGTTAGCCATCAAGATCTCTATATATCATCAAATATCAACCGATATTCGAGAAAATGACATATATAGCAACATCGATATCGATCGTTATTTGATACCTGATTTATTATTGATATATCAACGATATATCTCGATATTTGCATCTATGCTTTGGATAAAGCTTTTCACGTCAGGAGTCATATGATGAACAAATGCCACAGATCCAAAGATATTGGGTGATAGAGAGAAAAGGTCCTTATCGGGAAACAAAATTGAAAAAAGATCTTTTTCACCTAACACAGAAGATGACATATGGTTGGCCATATAATAGGCAGTGAGGACCACATCATCCTAGAAAGAACGGGGAAGATGACAACGTTTGCGTTGAGAAACACTGTTCTGTTGAGAAGTGTACGTACAAGAGGTCTAATCTAATGTATAATGCCAATGGACATGGAGAATTGAGAAAGCTGAATGGTACAAACCTCCAAACCTCCACCTTTTCATTTACTCCATCTCTTATCTTCTTAATCAGCACAATATCATCGGTGGACAACATACACTAATGTATCTCATCTTGAATGTGATAAGTCAACTTGTCCATAATCAAAGTAAAAAGGAATGGACTCAAAGCTGAACCTTGATGCAGATCGATGCTTATGTTAAAATAGTCTTCCCCTGGATCCTTACACAAGATGAATATACTTTATAGTAGCTAGAAAAAATATTCTTTATTCAATTAATAAAAGTATGAATGATAGACCCGACTTCAAAATTGTTTTTCAAAGGAGAAACCCATGAAAGTCTATAATAGTCGATTGCTACAAGATATATACTGTGCCCCTAATGATCCAGGATACAAACTCCAAATATCAAAATGAACCGACTCAAATAAGGTAAATAAGGTACTTCTACTACTACTACTCTGACAATAAGAAAAATGAGAGCGGTGATGCTTCCCAAGTTGCAAGCTTCGTATTGAAATGCAGACTGAGATGAAATCTACGGAGGTCTCTATATAGCTTATGTAGCAGAAGGTGACTGAATTGAAGGTGTCGCATGCACGGATAAACTGATCCAATGAAAATAGAAGAAGCTTCGGTATAAGTAGACTAACCAGTTTGTAGAAACCTCCTTGCTTACGACCACATCCAATCATCCTGCCTGTGGATATATCCTGAAACACAAGAGAAGATGTGTTAAATATGTCACGATAATGCAAATATTTGGTGATTTGACTAATAGATAATAAATTCATAGAAAATAAGGTGCATAGAGCATATTGTGCATATGCATAGATGACATTTAACAGATCTCTCCCTGTCCTATAATAGGAGAATGTATTCCATCTGCGACAACAACATATCTGCGTGGAGATACTGATCTGTAGGACGTGAACTGTCTTTGTACATATGATGAGATGTGTCAGAATTCATTATGTCATGTTTGCTTTGTGACAACTACTAAGGGTACAATTTAGACTTGATGTACTAGCAGAGGTTCTGGTTGTGGCGGTAATGTCAAAAGGGCCCAAAGGGTACTAGTAATGGTGACAACTTGAGTCATAATCTCCCGTAACCATGTATGATCCATACTAGATCAGACCAACTACCCATCCTACTTCCTCTACGTTCTTGACAACCCATCTTTGCCTCAGTACATTCTTTCAGTGTCATGTTTCGGTCCTCTTCCCCATTACTTAGAAAAAAGTGAGCTTGTTCAGGAAAGATATGACTCTTTCCCTTGTTGCTACGCCTTCTTTAATAAGCAAACCTCTTCTCTCAGTAATGGACTAAGAGTAAGAAGCCTTTGAATCGAGCAGTTTGGTTGGTGGTTGACACAAGGAAAGAGAGTTGGTGACTTTGCTACGAAGTGAGCGAGAAAACTGTAATATCAAACCTAGTTGATCAGAGGCTCAAGAGGGAAGTGGAAAGTGACATCAATCCCGAAAGTCATTCCCTTCAATGATAAGAAGGTCGTCGAACTTCTTATAAGTAGAAGTAGTACATGGTTCAACTTGCTTGGTAACTTGAGCAGAAGCGTGATAGCCATACTTATGCCAACTCGATCCTTTAAGGCACTGACACAGTTGGTGCTGTAGATCAATCTGAAGTTGTCTACACGATCATAAGGGGAAGCGATTGTGTGTGCAAACTCTTGCCACAATCATTCCCATCAATGTTGGTGGCACTCTAAGATGGATTGAGTGATTTATCAATCTGAAATCACCCTAAACACATCAAAATCAGACTGTCATTGTGCCCTAATTCACAAAATGTAGGCTAGAATACCACTAGGACCTAAGCGGCACCAACCAGGCTAAAGGGCGGGGCCCTATGGCGGCACATGAATGCCACCAGAGAGGGGGTTCGACGTCGATAGCTATTGTTGGATGGTAGTCTGACCAACACTAGCAGCGGTGCTGCGAGACCGCGGTGGCTGGGCCACAACCCTAATGGTGTTGCTGTGGTAGCAGTAACAGTAAGTGGCGATGCGAAGGTTCTCGGCTGCGGGGTGTGTGTGTGTGCGAAGGGCTAGGTTTGATGATATTGAGCTTTGATCTAGGATTGTCACTTTGAGACATGTTGGAGTATTTGGTTGTGTGCCATATGAGTTGTTGGAGGGTAAATGAACCCCTCCAGGATCTATTTACCCCATCCACATGTTTAATCCCACATCTACCAGTGGTGAGACTTGGAGGCTCTTTGGAGGCATATAAGGAGCCCCAAACCTCCTGTAACTATTGAGAGAAAAGTGCAATAGACACACCAACCCTCTGAGGCATTCTCCCGTGGTTTCATCCCGCTCCTTAGGGAGTAGGGTTCCACGTTAAATCTTTTGTGTTCAAGTTCTTTATCTTTATTTCTGATTCCGCTTCCGCTTCCTATTTTCTAACATGGTATCAGAGCGGGTCGATTTTTGAAGATTTCAAGTGCTTATTTACATTCGAGATTCATTTTTTTATGTTGAAGATATGTTGTTCTTGTTTGAGATCTGTTTATATCATTCTTGTTTTGCGTTAACTCTCCGACTGGATTCATGTTCTAGGGTTTCATTTTTGAAACCCTATTTTCTGCACATATGGTCATCAACATCAAATCCTCATTTCGTGAGATCTCTCTCATGCTTGGAGCTCCAGGAGTATCCCAAGCAAAACCCTATCCAGTCAACATAGCTGGGAACCCATACAACATGCATAGGCGGTGGAGCCCGGATCTTAATGTGGCTGCGGTCTCTTCTCCCTACTGTATGCTTTATGTATTCACGCAGACAAAGAACACCAATCTGGAGATATGGGTAGACAATATCTCCCTGCAACCATTCACACAGTAGGAGTGGGAGAGCCACAAGATTGAAAACGTTGAAAAGCGGCAAGATCTGCTCGCACGAGGCACCTCCAGGCCACATCACGCGAACCCTCACGTGATCATCGCACGCGATCCAAAGCCCACGCCTCCAACAGGGCAGAGCAGGCGAAGGTCTCGCACCTCTAGGTCGGGTTTGGCGCTACATCGCTGGCCCAAACCCAAGTCTCGCCGGTGGTACCTCCTCAAGCACCTTTCCTCCTCGGTGCATCCCAGTTCGGCAACGACAAGCTCGGTAGCAGCGGACCTCCAGCCGCCCTCCTTCCATCAGCATGTCCGCTCCTACACACAGGCGGCGGTGGCCTTCTGGTCCACCAAGCGCGCTTGAACCCGAGCGCGAGCCTCGTGCGCCTCGAGGTGGGGTGGCGCAAGGCAGCGACAAACCTCCTCTTCCCATCGCGCAACCCCTAGCCAGGCGGCGCCAAACGCGTCGCATCCCGTCCCAGTTCCTGGTGGCCCATCCTTTTTCGCAGAACTCCTGATCGAGAGAGTACGAGGAGACCTCGATCCCTGTCACACTTCTCTTCCTGCAGCAACTCGACGAAGAAACCCCTATGGGGTGGCGACTCCTACGTCAGAAGGGTTCCCAACGTGGGAACCCTAAGAGGGGTAGCATGCTATTTAAAAAAAATGTCATTGAAAAGCCTAAGTGGGCATCGACTACTGAAAAAGGCCCAACGTGAGCGACCAAAAAAAGTTTGTTTTGCTGCTGCAGTCTAGGCCCATGCGGGCTGTTAGAAAAAAGGAAAGGAAAAAGAAATGGCACGTACATGAAAAAAAACCGTACACAGTTGAAAAAAAGCCGTAAAAAAGGAAATGACTTAAAAAAATGCCGATTTAAAAAAATGTTTACATGGCTAAAAATGGAAATAGCCAGAAAAAAAGAAGAAAATTTTCATTACAAGAAAAGTCGAGGAAAATTTAACGGCTTATTTCTTTTTCCCTCAAAATCTTGTCTTCTCCCAACTTTGTCAATGTCTCTGTTTTCTAACTAGTATGGGAGAAAGGGAGTATTGTGTAGAGTTACAGGTCATGTTTGCATATTCTCCAGACCAGTCGATTTCCAGAGTCTACAGATGTTTTGTCAGACTCGATGTCAAATTCCGAGTCAATTTCAGACACGCACATCAGATGTGCACGTGTTTGCCATCTTTTGTAGTGGTCCCCATCATTCTTCTTATTTTGTCAGCCAGAGTTTTCATGTGAGCTATAGGGACTCCAGAACAAAGGACCATTCCCTATGCCATGTTGGCAAGGGTTTTTCATGTGGTATCATAGGTACTCCAGAGTAGTGTACAATTCTCTGTGCCAGATGGGAGAGACCCAGTTCTTCGACGAGGAGACTTCTTTCAGACTCCATTCTCTAGCAATCGTGGACTCCGAAGAGGATTGCACTTCCACGAACTTTTTAGTTCGGCCTTTTTCAGAGATGCAGCAGTTGTCCATATGTTGTGGCGGGCCAGAGTACTCCGACGAGGAGACTCATTTCCAATTGCAGTGACTCTGACAGGCGCAGTTCAGAGCGCATGCTCTCCGACGAGGAGATTCAGTAGACTCACACACCAACCCGTTCATCCTCCTCACATGCACGACATGAGAAGCAATGTCCTCGACAACAACTGACAGTTGTACGCGTTGAGTTGATATCATCTGTAGTGTCATATAGTGTGAGTTGAATTTCTTTCTGTTTGTCCAAGCTGAGCATTGCATGCTCCGGCTTGAGGGGGAGTGTTGGAGTATTTGGTTGTACACCATATGAGTTGTAGGGGGGTAAATGGATCCTGTAGAGATCCATTTACCCCATCCACATGCTTAGTTCTACATCTACCAGTGGTGGGACTTAGAGGCTCTGTGGAGGCTATATAAGGAGCCCCAGACCTCCTGTAACTACTGAGCGAAAAGTGCAATAGACACACCAGCCCTCTGAGGCATTCTCCCGTGGTTTATCTCGCTCCTTAGGGAGCAGGGTTCCACGCTAAATCTTCTGTGTTTTTCAAGTTCTTTATCTTTATTTCTGATTCCGCTTCCACTTCCTATTTTCTAACAATACCATATGGAAAGGGAGTAATGACATGTTTATTATGAGGGCCATAATGCTCTCTTATATAGGGAGGAGAAACCCTAAAGGGCAAATTACATAATAAAGATGTAATTATAATCAAATACAAAATAACTCTCAATAGCTGCCAATCACTTATGGGGAAACGAAGTTCTTGTTTTTTGCATCAATCATGTTTGATGGATGACTTATGGCATATGCTTGCATATCATTCTTGATGTTCTTGCATATTATGACAAAGAGCATATCTTGAAAGGAAAGTTCCTATAAAGAATGTCAAATACTTGTCATAAAAGTGTGATGACATGCTTGTAAAGTCATGTCTTCATCTATTCTTATACTTTGGATCGTTATGAGTTACGTTATCATGCCATAATCAAAGGGATGTGAGATTCTTTGAAGATTGCTTATTAATTTGCTAGGGTTACTGTTGCGATATTTGTATTAGTTATTTCCTCTGTCCTGTTTATGTTATTTACCCATAGAGCTCTTCTCCTATATAAGAGAGCACTAGGGTTGAGAATAAATTATCTTTTCATTCTCTAATTCCACATGGTATCAGAGCGACGGTCCTATATCAGAGCCTGTGCCCTAAATCCGTCCCCCTACCAAAAGCCCCGTCGCCGCCGCCGATGGTCTTGAGCCCCAGCGCCGTCGCCGTCGTGCTTCTTCCCCCTCACGCTCCTTTAGCGCTCGCCTGCGCTCCCTCGCCTGCATCCCTTCTCGCGTCGACAGCAGGGTCCCTTCGTGCGGCTGTGTTCCTATCGCACGCATCTATTGCGTGCTCGGCTATGCCCTAGCGCGCATATCTTGTGTCCCACGGCTGTGCTTTAAGCGTGCACATCCCTTGGTGTCGAGGAAGGTTACATCCTAGATCTTCGGAGACACTTTCGTGATATGGAAAGGATTGTGGTATGAGTCTACGCCTACAATCGCCTTCACATATGTCCGCGTAGACATTCTTGTCAACAACGTGTAACCCCAGTCTATAGAAAAGTGGTGTTGTCATGTCGGACGACAAGACAGATGTTCCATCCCTGGGTGCCTTCAAAGGTCCAACACCCATGGTGAAAATGGATGGAACGAACTATGAACTATGGGCCATGCAGTTCATGAGTTTGATGCAGTGCAATGGTAAGAAACATATCCTCACACAAGAGGAACCTGTTGATAAGACTAGGGTTAATGCCTCATGGGAGGCAGACGATGCCTATGCACGCGTGTGGTTATCTGTCACAGTATCCATGGAGATAGCCAATGACGTCCTGAATCAGCCCACAACAAAGGATATGCGGGATATACTCGCTGCGACGTATTCTCCTGCAAAGAATGAGTCGAGGATTCTACAGCTTCAGCACGACATATTACTTCGAAGCAGAATGGTCATCCCCTTCATACCCTGTACACCTCTTTAATGGGTATGTTTGAGAAGTTACATAGTTACATTCCATTGACAGCTACCACTGAACAACTCAAAGCATACAGGCACTCAGTGATGACAGGAGTATTTCTAGCAGCACTTGATCATGAGTATGATGCAGCCAGAGCACAGATTCTTACAGAGGCCACCATTCCTCCTATAGAGGAGGCATATCATAGGTTGAGCAGGCTCTCCATATTTCGTGGTGGATCTTAGACATCCTCAGCCATGGTAGCATCCCGTGGTAGGGGAGGATCTTCACAGTTTAGAGGCCGAGGTGGCCGTGGCAGGGGAGGGGGTAGTCGACCCCCTAGGCAACCATGTACTTACTGTCGCAGAACAGGTTATACTGAGGAAACATGTTATTCCAAGCATGGGTTTCCTACCACTACAGCTCGTGCTGTCGAACAGACTCAGCAAGAAGGGAGTTCTTCACATGGATCTGATCAGAGGTTTGATGATCTGGTGGCGCGACTGAGAGAGATCATGCCGAGTCATGAATCTGCGAGTTCTTTAGTATCTCCGGAGGTAGCTGCATCAGCCTCTGCATCCGCATCAGGTATATCATATGCTTTTACTAGTTGCTACAGGGCTGATTTATCAGAGTGGATCATGGATTCAGGAGCATCTCACCATCTATGTGGTGACAGAAGTCAGTTGAAGTTCTTTCGTCCATCTCAGAAAGGACGATCAATGGTGATAGCTGATGGGACACAATCTCCCATTACTGGCCAGGGGGAGGTGCATTTGACCCATGCATTACGGCTCCAGAATGTCTTTTATACTCCTGAATTTTCAATGAATTTACTTTCAATTAGTCAAATCACTAAAGATCTACATTGTCGTGCCATATTTGATCCATCTGCTCTTGTGTTTCAGGACATTCTCATGGGCAAAGTGATTGGAACTGGCCGTGAGCAAGGGGGTCTCTACAGACTGGTTCATTCTCCGTATACTGGTGCTGCTTCTCTTCATACTAGATTCGTTTCTCCTTACCCATATCTTCGGTTTGGTCATCTTCCTCTGCAGAAGATGGTTCATGTTCTTCCTCAGATTTCTCCTCGTTCCACCTTTCAATGTGAGGCCTGCATCACCGGTCTTCTTTCCAGAGTCGTCAGAGTCCGAGTAGTCATGGTCTATTTGAGTTGCTTCATTTTGATATTTGGGGTCCGAGTCGTGTCCCAGATCTTCAGGGACACAGATTTTATCTAGTTGCAGTAGATGAGTTTTCCAGATTGTCTTGGGTTTTTCTTCTTAAAAATAAGTCTGATGCTGGTCCTGTCATTCAATCCTTTATTAATGAAATAAAGAATATTTTCTCTGCTAAAGTTAAGTACATTCAGTCTGATAATGCTCTAGAATTTTGTAGTACTCAACTTTCTCAGTTCCTTAAGTCTCATGGGATTGTTCATCAGACGTCATGTGCATATACCTCAACAGAATGGAGTGGCTGAAAGAAAGCGTCGCCGCCTTTTGGATGTGACTAGAACTTTCTTGATTCAGAGCCATGCTCCTCATTCCTATTGGGGAGATGCGGTTCTAACTGCATGCTATCTAGTCAGTCGTATGCCTTCATCAGTGTTGGGGGAAAAGATCCTGTTCTTGATTGCGTTTCCCGAGACAGATAATTTCTCCATTACACCACGAGTTTTTGGGTCGGTCGCATTTGTCCATCAGTTCTCTCCTAGTCTTGACAAGCTCTCTCCCAGAGCTGTTAAATTAAATGTGTGTTTGTCGGGTATTCCAAAACCCAAAAGGGATATCGTTGTTTTGATCCGGTTCGACGACGGTACTATGTCAGTGCTGATGTCACCTTTTTTGAGTCCATTATGTATTTTTCTCCCACAGGTAACTGACTTACTCCTTCAGAAAATGGAGAAGAGATCTACATGCCTCCTCCTCCATCATTACAGTGCTCTCCTTCATTACCACCACTATCTTCTCCAGCATCACCTACATCAGCAGCACCACCACCACCACCGTCGCCTGTGTTCTTTCCTCAGGTCTACCAGAGACGACCCCCTGCTCCTGCGCCTCTTCCATCATCTGGCACGCCTGAGGTATGTACTGAGCATTTGAGTTCTACTAATGGCATGGATGATTTGCATGTTCAGAATGAGGGCTAGGGCAACGATGCTATCACTACTACTCGTGTTGATGATTTAGATGTCCCTATTGCTCTTCGGCAGCAGAAACGTGCTAGGACAATGAATCCTAAATATGGGCTGGACTTTGGTTCACATGTATCCTTGGAGCGTCTGTCCAAGGATTTTCAGCACTTTGTTATCGTCCTGTCAGCTATAGAGATACCAAGCTCTTATCAGGAGGCACTACAGAGCAGCCAATGGCATTTAGCGATGGAAGAAGAGATGGCAGCATTACGGTCGCGTGGTACGTGGAGTGTGGTCCATCCTCCACCAGGTGCGTCCGTGGTTGGCAGTAAGTGGGTCTTTACTGTGAAGCATCGGGCTGATGGTACAATTGACAGATACAAGGCAATGTTGGTTGCTCGTGGGTTCACTCGGACATATGGGGTGGATTATCAAGACACGTTTTCACCAGTTGCACGTCACTCTACCCTACGGATTCTTGTTACTTTTGCCGTGGTATGCGATTGGCCCCTTTTTTAGTTGGATGTCAAAAATGCCTTCTTATATGGTGATTTGCAGGAGGAAGTCTACATGCAGCAACCACCTGGGTTTGCTGCTGAGGGGAGTCTAGTATGGTATGCCATCTTCATAAGGCTATATATGGCCTTAAGCAAAGTCCGAGGGCTTGGTTTTAGACGCTCTCAGATTTGATTGAAAAGAAGGGATTTATTAGATCTACTACAGATCATACTCTCTTTATAAAGAGAAGCCGCCAAGGTTGTGTGGTCATCTTGGTGTAGTAGATGACATTGTTATCACGTGCATTGATGAACATGGCATTAAAGCAGCGAAGGATTTTCTTGGACAACAGTTTGTCACCAAAGATCTGGGGACGCTCCGCTACTTTCTTGGATTGGAATTTGCACGAATTGGCAAGGTATGGTTATGACACAGAGAAAGTATGTTACTGATCTGTTATCTGAGATAGGGATGATAGGATGTAGACCAGCTACTACTCCTATGGATCCCATTGTCAAGCTGTATGACGAGTCTGATGAGGTGGACAAGAGACGATACAGAGAACTGGTGGTGAAGCTATTGTATGTTACTATTTTTTTTTGACGCTCAAAAAAGGGGGAAACACTCAGCGGTGTTCGCCCCAATATATTAAAGAGTAGAGAGATGAGTACTTACAATGCGGAGGAGTACAATGCGGAAGAGGAAAACAAATCAGAATGGAGGATGATACCAATAGAGATGTCATCCCCGCACCCGAATAACGCTACAAGGCAGACCAATCAAGACAAAAACGAGACGCCGTGATACAAATATTTTCCAAATAGAACCTCTGCCGAGCAAATAATGTCTCGTATCTTCCCAGCCAGATACTCCAAAGGCGCGCAATGGGAACCAGCCTGTCTACCCGCGACCGACTCCCGGCGTTAGACAAGCTCTCACAGAACGCAGCAATACTGTCCAGATTCAGCCACCCCACGTCGTCCCAAATGGCTCGCACACGGTCGCAGTGAAGGAAAAGATGACCGGCGGTTTCCTCCTCCGAACCACAAAGTCCGCACAATCGCGAAACATTAGGGAACATCAAGGCACAACGGTCACGAGTAAGTAGCCTTCCACGCCTAAGAATCCAAAGGAAAATACCCACCCGTTCCGGAAGCTTGAGACTCCAAATGAGCATTGTATATTACTATTACCAGGCCTGATATATTGTTTGCTGTGAGTAGGGTGAGTCAGTTCATGGAGCAACCTACGTAGGCACACATGGATGCATTTTTTATGATCCTGTGATATCTGAAGTCATCTCCAGGTGCAGGTCTTCTGTTTAGAAGAGATACTTCTCTCTCAATTACAGGATGTGCGGATGCAGACTATGCTGGGTGTCCTAGTGACAAAAAGTCAACTTCAGGCTTTATTGTGTTCGTTGGCAGTTCACCAGTATCATGGAAGAGCAAGAAACAAACTGTGGTTGCTCGATCTAGTGCGGAATCAGAATATAGGGCAATGGCCCAAGGCAGTACTGAGATGATGTGGGTTAAATCAATCCAGATTGATTTAACTATTGATGTTCCTCTACCTATGCATCTTAAATGTGATAATCAACCATCTTTGTTCATATCTAATAATCCAGCCTTTCATGAAAGAACAAAGCACATTGAAGTGGATTGTCACTATACTCGAGATTTGATCCAGAATGGGCTCATTTCAACGTCGCACGTATCATCAGGAGATCAAGTCGCTGATATGTTTACAAAGGCTCTTGCTAGAGGTCCTTTTCACAATTGTTGTTCCAAGCTGAGCATGATAGATATATATGCTCCAGCTTGAGGGAGAGTGTTGCGATATTTGTATTAGTTATTTCCTCTGTCCTGTTTATGTTATTTACCCATAGAGCTCTTCTCCTATATAAGAGAGCACTAGGGTTGAGAATAAATTATCTTTTCATTCTTTGATTCCACAGTTACATTAAAGGTCTTGCAACTACAATTCTTTATTGTCCACATGGGATATATAAGCATTAATTGTTATAGTATTCTTTCATAGTGAATGCAACCTCTAGAGGTATGTAATTATGCTCATGTATGCACTTGTCCTCAAGATTGTAACTTGTGCATATAATATGGTGGTTTATCTTTTTCTTAGGTCTCGGACCTATAAATGGGACTGTTGTATGATGAGTTGACTACTTGGTACTATTGATAATGAGTTTTGATTATTAAGTTGATTTTGGTACATCTAGTTGCCTTTGTGGGGATGCAAAATACTTTACCACATTCTAGTTTATTCCCAGGGGATAGGCGTATACGATGATTGATGCCATTCATCTGTTATTGATTAGGTAAAATCTCAGACTTCAAACGTTATTTTAGTTCTATATTACAAAAGTTATTTTAGTTCATAATATAGAGGCCTTTCTATCTCTTGGAAAAATAAAATAGCTTGAATTCATAGAGACCCTAGGGCTCTCTTATATAGGAGAAAAACTCGGGGTAGACTACATAAGAGGTACATAAAAGAAATAGAAATATGAAACAAATACTAATGAGATACAAATATCTCAACACCCCCCCCCTCAAGTTGGAGCATATATGTCTATCATGCTCAGCTTGGAACATCTATGAAATGAACATCTAGCAAGGCTTTGGTGAATATATCAACAATTTGATCTCCAATAGAAATATGGAAGGTGAATATGAGACCCTTCTAGGTCATGTCTCTGGTATAGTGGCAATCCACCTCTATATGCTTGGTTCCTTCATGGAATGCATGATTATTGGTGATAAAAAGAGCTGCTTGATTGTCACATAGAAGCTACATGAGAAGATGTACCTCAACTGCAAGGTCAGTCAAGATCGATCTAACCCAAATCATCTCCGTACTCCCCTAAGCCATAGCTCTGTATTCAGACTCTGCACTAGATCTAGCAACCGCTGTCTGCTTCTTGCTTTTCCTTGATATGAGAGAGCTCCCAACAAATATAACAAAGCCAGTCATAGACTTCCTTTCTCTAGGGTATCCTGCATATTCTGCATTTGCACAAGCTGTCACCTCAAGAGATGTACCTCTGCTGAATATAAGACCAATACCATGTGAAGTCTTCAAATATCTCAAAATCATATATACAACATCCATATGAACCTTCGTGGGTTGCTCCATTGACTGACTCAACTTGCTCACAACAAAGGATATGCCTGGCCTGGTGTAGGCAGCATATAGGAACTTCCCAACAAGCTCCCTATTTCTCCTCTTATCTACTTCCTTAGTGTCATCATCATATAATCTCATACTCAGATCCACAGGGGTAGTATTAGGCTTGTACCCTTCTCTAGTAAAGATCAGTCACAAACTTTCTCTGGGTCATCACAAGACCACGTTGATTCCTGGAGAACTCTAATCCAAAGAAGTATGGAATATTACCAAGATCCTTTGTCACAAACTGCTGACCTAGGACCTCCTTGGCAGCCTGAATGCCCTGCTCATCATCACCCATGACAACAATATCGTCAACATAGACTATAATAGTAACATTACCTCTTTGTGTCCTTCGAACATAAAGCAAATGATCCGCAGTAGATTGCATAAACCCCTGATGCTCTATCAGCTCTGAAAGCTTCTGGTACCAAGCTCTCGAACCCTGCTTCAGGTCGTAAATCGCCTTGTGGAGCCTACATACCTTCTGAGACTCCCCCTCAACAACAAACCCTGGTGGCTGTTGTATATATACCTTTCCTGTACATCTCCATATAGAAATGCATTCTTCACATCAGGTCGGAAAAGAGGCCAATCCCAAGACACGTCAACTGATAGAAGAATGTGTAATGCCGAATGTCTAGCCATTGGCGACAAGATATCTTGGTAGTCCACCCCATATGTCTGGGTGAAACTACGTGCTATCAGCCTTGCCTTGTAGCGATCCACACTACCATCTGCCCGTTGCTTCACTATAAAGATCCATTTGCTCCTCACAACAGAGACACCTGGAGGAGCAAAACCAATACTCTAGGTAACACGAGACTGCAAAGCTGCCATCTCCTCTTCCATGGCAAGTTGCCAGCTACTGTCCTGTACCGACTCTTGGCATGTCCGTGGGATAGTGACAGTAGAGAGTCCTACTACAAACCTCCTGTACTCCTATGAAAGATGATCCAAGGAAACATGAGTAGCTAATAGATAAGTGGCACATGTACGTCGCTGCTTCCTTAAGGCAATAGGCACATCAAGATCATCTGTCTCCCTGTTCTATGGTATTGGCTCCTCCTGTATAGTGTCATGTGATACAAGCATGTCACTAGTGCCATGAGTAGAAACAATGTGTTGAGTACATACCTGAGGCGTGCTAGACGATGGGGAAGGTGCATGAGCAGAGGAACGAGTAGAGGGTCTGTGTTGGGAAACGTGAATGAGATGTTTATTCCATAGCCCTAGGCTCTCTTATATAGAAGAGTAGCCTATGGGTAAATTACATAAAGAGGATAACAAGAAAATAAAATAGCAAAAAGATACAATAACTAAATATGCGTCAACACTCCCCCTCAAGATGGAGCATAGATGTCAATCATGCTCAGCTTGGAAGCACACTTCTGAAACGGGCCACGTAACAATGCCTTGGTGAATATATCTGCAGTCTGGTTCTCTGAAGTAACATGGGATGTGGTGATGAATCCTTTCTGAATCATATCACGTATGAAGTGGCAATCCACCTCAATATGCTTGGTCCGTTCATGGAATGCAGGATTGTTTGCAATGAACAAAGCAGCCTGATTATCACACTCCAAGTTCATAGGAAGTGGTATATCTAAGCACAAATCTGTCAGCACTGCTTTCACCCACATCATCTCTGTAGTGGCCTGGGCCATAGCCCTGTATTCGGATTCAGCACTGGATCTAGCTACCACAGTTTGCTTCTTGCTCCTCCATGAGACTAGGGCATCTCCAACATAGACCGCATACCCTGAGGTTGACTTCCTATCCTTAGGACATCCTGCATAGTCTGCATCTGCACATGCTGAGACAGAAATCCCCTTTCCTTTCTTGAATAGCAGACCTTTACCTGGAGAAGATTTGAGATATCTAAGTATCATGTGTATTGCATCCATATGCACTTGACGTGGCTGCTCCATGAACTGGCTCACACGGCTCACTGCAAATAATATGTCTGGCCTAGTGATCGTGACATATAACAATTTGCCTACCAGCTCTCTGTATCTTCTCCTGTCAACCTCCTCTGTATCATCATCATACAGCTTCATGCTAGGGTCCATTGGTGTCGTGGCAGGTCGACACCCTAGCATACCTGTCTCACTCAGTAGATCTGTGACATACTTCCTCTGTGACATGACTAATCCATACGGATTTCTGGCAAACTCCAGCCCCAGAAAATATCTAAGGACTCCCAAGTCCTTGGTGACAAACTCGGTCCCCAGCCTTTCCTTTGCCTGCTTAATGCCCTGGTCATCATCACCTGTAATCAAGATATCGTCAACGTAAACCATGATTACAACAATACCTCTTGCCGTCTTCTGTATAAACAAGGAATGATCAGCATTGGAACGTTTGTATCCTTGTTTCTCAAAGAGGTCTGACAGCTTCTGGAACCATGCTCTGGGGCTCTGCTTAAGGCCATAGATAGCCTTATGTAATCTGCACACCTTGGAACACTCCCCCTCAACAGCAAAACCTGGTGGCTGTTGCATGTAGACTTCCTCCTGCAGGTCGCCATATAGAAAGGCATTCTTCACATCCAGTTGATAGAGTGGCCAGTCCCTAGTAACTGCAACTGATAAGAGGATCCGCAGAGTGGAATGACGAGCCACCGGGGAGAACGTGTCAAGGTAATCTACTCCATATGTCTGTGTGAATCCCCTTGCAACTAGGCGGGCCTTGTACCTGTCAATGGAGCCATCTGCATTATGTTTCACTGTAAATACCCACTTACAACTCACCGGGTTGACATCCGGTGGTACAGTAACCAAGCTCCATGTTCCTCTAGACTGAAGTGCCGCCATCTCTTCCTCCATTGCTAGCCGCCACCGAGAATCCTGCAAAGCCTCATGGTGGTTCCGTGGAATATCCGTAGCTGAAAGTGCCAATGCAAACGTCCTGAATGGTCCAGATAGCCTCTCAAACGAAACTGCTGCTGATAATGGATACTTGGCACAACTTCGCTTCGGCTTGCGTAGAGCAATTGGAACATCCAGATCCTCTGTGGTATCACCATGCTCCTGTAAGGCATCCTGCTGAGAAATGTCGTCAGATCCATCAACATTAATATTTTCAGTACATACCATATGCGGGCTAGTTGACTGGTCAGGACCATGAGCTTGATTCGGCCGCCGGGTGTAATGGAATGGTAACGGGGATATTGTTTGTGGCGGCGGTGGTGGTGGTGCCATGAATACGGTATCAGGAGATAATGGTGGTGGCTGCATTTTCCCGGATTCTGAAAAATACATACTGGATTCAAAGAATGTAACATCTGCGCTGATCATATACCGCCGACGCACAGGGTCAAAACACTTGTACCCCTTTTGGGTTCTGGGGTACCCCACAAAGACGCACTTGACAGCCCTAGGAGAGAGCTTGTCAGTACCGGGCGACAATTGATGGACAAATGCGACTGAACCAAACACACGAGGAGTAAGAATAAATAAATCCTTGTCAGGGTAAATAAGGGAGAAAGGAATTTGTTCATTCAAGACAGACGAAGGCATACGGTTGATAAGGTAACATGCAGTAAGGACTGCATCACCCCAGTAGGAGTACGGAACATGACTCTGAATAAGAAGTGACCTTGTAACATCAAGTAGGTGACGGTGTTTTCTTTCGGCAACCCCATTCTGTTGAGACGTATGAGCACACGATGTTTGGTGAATAATCCCTTTTGAGGAGTAGTAATTGGCTAGAATGTTGGTACATAATTCCAAGGCATTATCACTTCTCACAATCTTGACAGATGTAGAAAAAATATTTTGAATTTCATTTAGAAAATGGATAATAATATTTCCAGCTTCAGATTTATTTTTCATCAGAAAGACCCATGATGCTCTAGAGAAATCATCCACAAAAACAATATAAAACCTGTGTCCCTGATGATCGGGAACACGACTTGGACCCCAGACATCGACATGAAACAACTCAAACTTGGAGTTACTACTCCGACCTTGACTACTGGGAAAAGACGACCTGTGATGTTTTCCCAACTGACACGCCTCACACTGAATAGGTGTGTGAGAGATACTATATGGTAGGACTAGACGCAACTTCTGAAGCGGTAAATGACCAAATCGCAAATGCCACAGGAGAGGAGATACTTGTTCAGCAGGAGAGGATGTGGTTCCAGCAAATGGGGTCTGGTTCAGACGGTAAAGGCCTCCTTGCTCATAGCCATGACCAATCACGTTGCCCGTACGGATGTCCTGAAAAATCAAAGAAGATGGATCAAAAATAGCTCGACAGTGAAGATCCTTCGTGATCTGACTAATCGACAACAGATTCATAGAAAAATGTGGTGCATGTAGGACATTCTTCAGTTGCATAGAGGGTGTCAATCTAATCTCCCCCTGACCAGTGATAGGGGAATACGTGCCATCAGCAATTACTACTGTCCGTCCTGGAGGGATCTGGGTGTATCCTGTAAGTAGACCCTGGTCACCACATAGATGATGTGTGGCGCCCGAGTCCATGATCCATGGCAGTATATGAGATCTACTACTGTGGAGTGCAAGTGTACTACCTGAAGTACTGGTAGATGCAGAGGCAGTGGCAGAAGCAGCAGTATCAGTATGACTCTCTGTAGTCGGTGCTGGGCCAGATGGTGGGATAATGCCCCTGAGTCGGGCAACCAGGTCATCAAAGCGCTGATCCAGTGAAGCAGCAGACGGAGGCTCTATATGTTCAGCAGCTCTTGCAGACGCTGGAAATCCATGCTTTGAGTAGCATGTGTCTTCGGTATGGCCGATTCTGTGACAATATGTGCATGTTGGCCTAGTGCGGCCACCCCTTCCACGGGGAATACGTCCACGGCCCTGGTAATGAGAACCACGGCCTCTGCTGGCTGCCATGGCTGAGGGATTCTGACTAGTGGCTGTGGAAGGTACAGTAATCCTACTCAATCTGTGAAAAGCTTCCTCCATGGGAGGAATAGTCGAGTCCGCCAAAATCTGTGAACGTGCTGCCTCATACTCTGGATCGAGTGCTGCAAGAAACACACCCACCATTGTCGCATTCCTGTATGTCTTCTGCTGTTCTGGTGTGGCGGTAAGAGGCATGAAGCTATGGAGCTTCTCAAACATTCCTCTCAAAGATGTATAGAGAGAATGTAATGGGCGGCCATTCTGCTTAATTGTGAATATATCATGTTGTAGTTGCAGGATCTTCGTCTCATTCCTTGCCTGAGAATACGTCGCTGCTAGGATATCCCACATGTCTTTGGCTGTGGGCTGATGAAGAATGTCATTGGCGATCTCAATAGCCAATGTGCCAGACAACCACACTTTTGCATATGCATCGTCAGCCTCCCATGAGGCATGGACTCCAGTCTTCTCTGCAGGCTCGGGCTCTGTGAGAATATGCTTCTTGCCCGTGGATTTCATCATACTCATGAACTGCATTGCCCACAGTTCATAATTCGTGCCATCCATCTTGACAATGGGCGCTGGACCACGAAATGCACCCATGGATGGAATATCTGCCTTGCTTTCTGACATACTGGATAAGGAAGACTGGAGCGACCTGCAACAGATAATATTTGTCTACAATGACATAGACGGGATGAGTTGCATGTGTAGACCTCAAGCAACTATCCCCATGGACCTCCGCGTGCTACGATCCGCACGCGTACCGGTTTCTATTGTAGAAACCCTAGAGCACGCTTGTAGAAAACCACGAGACACTATGCGCACAGAAGGCTAACGCTGTATGCACAGCACAACACAACAGATGGTGTGCACAGCACAGCAGGCACTGGAAGGTGCACGGTTGCCGCTCAGGAGATGGTGCACAGGACAGGAGGTGCACCGCACTAGGAGGCGCACAGGCTGCGCGCTATGCAGCGCAACGAGAGGCGCCAGGCGATCGAGTAGCGCAAGGAGCCAGGAAGTCGAGAGGCGCCAGGCGATCAGCGAGAAGCCCCCCACGGCGAGAAGCCCCCCACGGCGAGAAGCCCTAAGCGCTGGAGAGGCGATCGGGGCTGGGGGCTGCGCCTATGGGCGATCGGAGGGGAGGCGATCGGCGAGAGAAGAGTGGAGAGGCCGGCGGGTGGGGCGGGTTAGGGTTAGGGTTTCGAGAACTCTGGTCTAGGACCGTCGCTCTGATACCATGTTGGGAAACGTGAATGAGATGTTTATTCCATAGCCCTAGGCTCTCTTATATAGAAGAGTAGCCTATGGGTAAATTACATAAAGAGGATAACAAGAAAATAAAATAGCAAAAAGATACAATAACTAAATATGCGTCAACAGTCTGCGAATGTAAAATCGTAGTAGAAACTGTGTCACGGTCGACAGTGGTGGAGGAGGTGGTGGTTGAGGTGATTGTCGCTCAACACGAGGGGGTGATGGAACAGGTAAAGGAGGTGGTGGAGCAAAGAAATCTTCTTCAGTGTCGAAGTTAGATAACCTGTCACCTGTAGGAGAGAAATACATAATAGACTAAAAAACTGTGACATCAACACTCTAATCCAAAGGTTTGGGTTAGGATGAGATACATGAACCCCGATCTAAGACCATTTCTCCGATACCACATTGGAAAAAATAGAATTGTTTGAATACATATAGACCATAGGGCTCTTTTTTATATGAGAAAAGCCCGGAGTAAATTACATAAGAGGTACATGAAAGAAATAGAAATATGAAACAAGTACTAATGAGATACAAATATCTCACACTATCAAATTAGATTACCATAAACTTGATTGGGTGTTTCTTATCTTATTTTTGCTTTCCTTGAAGATATATTGATTCGACGAATGATTGAACGCGATCATAAGGAAAAGGGTGTCTCATGTCTGATTCACTATTCTTATGTTGGATATTTTGCCCCATTTACAATTCTACATTCAATATCTTGTGGTCCCTTGTTCTGGTCATCTCTCTTTTCACAAGCTTAGATAAGTCTTGCTAGTGCAGGTTGTTTGGCTTGAGAAGCATTGTTGTAGCTCCTTTCTAAGATATGTCACCCTTCTAATTTCTAGACGTGACATCCTTTTTTTGTTGATGTTTTGAACTTTTGCATTTAGATATTTGGAATTTTAGTTATGGTTCTGATTACCAAGAATATTGATTTTATTTGATTTTTTGGTGATCTTTTCTAATGTTAGTGAGTTTATGCTCTTAGCTAATTCTAAGTTGGGACGTATTTTGTAGATTTTTGTTAAAGAAATCACGGATCAAATTACCGAGGAATACCAACCCTAAAACTTGTTGGACTCGAGCTAAATTGAATTTGTTGACCATTACCCAAAATACTTAAGCCAAAGTTATGTAGTGGTAATCATTTTATTTTATGACAAATTCTCACATTTTGTAAATACTAGATGTGGAACTATTTTGAGGTGTTATGATCTCTACCACTTATATTCACAACATCCTTATTGCAGCATAACCAATCACCTATTCCCAATAATAGTGGTAGTTGCATCTTCTGGCTAGCCTTTTTATCCCATTTTTGGAAGGGGCAACTCCATTTCTTGAGTAGTCTTTTTCACTATTAGAGGGAATATGTTTTCATATCCTTTGCAACGCCCATTGCTGACAGTCGTATCGTTATCGAGGAACATTGACCTTCACAACTTGCATTGTGAATCACTAATCCTTCTCTCTTGTAATCCTCTCATACACTCTGTGAGTACTTGTTGTGAGACTATAGTTGAGGTGTTATAAAGAATCAAATAAGTGGGTATTGAATGTTATTACTGTTAGAAAATAGGAACGTAGAAGCCTATCGGAATAATAAAGATAAAAATATTGAACAACGAGATTTAAAGTGGAACCCTGCTTCCTATGGAGCGAGATGAAATCACGGGAGAATGCCTCAAAGGGCTGATTTGTGTATTGCACTTTCTCATCTGATACAGAGGGCGAGGGGCTTCTTATATATCCCTTACTGAGTTTCCGCATCTCACAACTGGTAGATGTGGGACCAAAGACTTGGATATGGTAAGTGGATCCTGTAGTGATCCGTTTACCCATCTACACATATGAGTGACGCACAACATATACTCCAACACTTCCCCTCAAGCTCGAGTATGCAATGCCCAACTTGGGAAAATAGAAAGAAATCTCGACTCACGCTACAAGATACTACATACTATCAACTCAACGCATACAACTGTCAGCCACTGTCGAGGACATTGCTTCTCATGCAGTGCAGGTGAGGAGGAACACTGGGCTGGAGTGTGAGTCAAACTGGTGTGCTCTGAACTGCGCCTATCAGAGCCACTGAAACTGAATGAGTCTCCATCTGGAGAACTCTGACCCGCCACATGTAGAAGGTTGGATCATGTGGACAACTGCTCTATCTCTGAAGAGCCGAACTGGAAAAGTCGTGGAGACATCCTCGTCGGAGTCCATGGTCGCTAGAGAATGGAGTCTGAAACGTCTTCTCGTCGGAGAACTTGATCTCTCCTATTTGGATCATAGAATGGGATCTCTACTATGGAGTCCCTATGAAACCACAACCCACGTGGCATGGGGAATGAGATCTCTACTCTAGAGTCCTTATGGATCACATGAAAACTTTGGCCGACAAAACAAGAATGATGGGGACCATAAAAACATGATGACAAACATGTGCTCATCTGAAAAGACCGCATACATGTGCGTGTCTGAAACTGAAGCCTCGAAACTAATCTGACATCGAGTCTAAAACTGAATTGTAGAATTTGAAAATCTGGCTGGTCTGGAATCTGGCATCTGACCTGTGACTGTACACAATACTCCTCCTTTCTCCCATACTCGTTGGAAAACACTGGTGTGGAGAATAGAGACAAATGGGATGTGTATTCCATAGGGCTAGGGTCTCTTATATAGAGAAAACCTTAGAGAGTACAAGAGGAAAAATACATAAATACCCTTGAGGGATTACGCAACCCGAAGGGTTAAAGGTTACGGAACCCGAAGGGTTAAGAGTTATGGAACCCCAAAGGTTACAACCATAATAGTAATATAATAATTCTAACACTTCCCCTCAAGTTGGAGCTCGATCATGCCCAACTTGGATACTAAGTACATAAGGCGCTTCCTTGGAAGAGCCTTTGTGCGGATGTCTATAAGTTGAAGTTCAGTGGAGATGTGTGGAGTGTTGATTCGTCCTCCTCATACTGCATCACGAATAAATGGCAAACAACTTCAATATGTTTTGTCCGCTCATTGAAAACTGGATTGGTGGCGATGTACGTGGTAGACTTATTGTCGCAATATAAGGGTACATACAGGAGTGGCGACAGACATTCCAAGTTCTGTTAGGAAAGAAACTAGCCATGTGATCTCACATGTGGCCTGAGCCATTGCCCTGTATTCTGCTTCCGCACTGGATCTGTAGACCAATGTATGCTTCTTGCTTCGCCAAATGACAAGGTTATCCCCAACAAGTATGGTGTATCCTGTAGTGAATCTGCTCTCCTCAGGAGAGCTAGCATAGTCAGAATCTGTATAGGCGGAAATATTAGTGTGCCCATTCAGGAGTCTACGTTCGGGAGATACCTTCAAATATCGAATGATCAAAAGATCTTCCTTTCAGTGATTGTAAAGAGGCTTCTCCATATGCTGACTGGCTTTGCTCACAACATATGATATATCTGGTCTAGTAACAATGAGATAGAGTAATTTTCCCACTAAGCTTCTGTATCGTGTTGCATCTTCAAAAGTTGAATCAGTAAATGCTGAATATTTTCTCACTTCTGCAGGGATGCCAGATGGCTTGCATCCGAGAAGTCCTGCCTCAGTCAGAATATCGAGGCAATACTGTCTCTGTGAAAGATGGAGCCCTTCTATTGTGCGCATTACTTCCATGCCAAGAAAATAACGAAGTTGGCCAAGATCTTTCGTGACAAAGACCTTCTGGAGGAAGGTCTTGATCTTCTGAATACCATCTATATCATCTCCTGTGATGACAATATCATCAACATAGACAATAAGGATGATCGTGCATGTAGACTGTCTCTAACAAAGATAGAGTAGTCAAACCATGCCGTAGTGAGCTTGTCAAACCATGCCCTTGGGCTCTGCTTCAGGCCATAAATGGCCTTGCGTAGTCGACATACATGCTCCCCTCGACTACATACCCCGGCGGTTGAATCATGTATACCTCCTCCTCAAGATCACCATAAAGAAAGCCGTTCTTTACATCAAGTTGATAAATGAGCCAAGCCTTGTTGGCAGCAATAGAGATAATGGTACGTATCGACCCCATTCTGGCAACATGCGAGAAGGTCTTAAAATAATCAACTCCAAAGGTTTGTGTAAAACCTTTGGCAACAAGTCTGGCTTTCAACTTGTCAATAGAACCATCAGGCGACTGTTTGGTCGTGAAGACCCATCGACAAGCCACATGGAGAACTCTCGGGGGGCACGATAGAAGATCCCACGTGCCCCAGGAGGTAAGTGCATCCATCTCCTCATCCATGGCTTGTCGCCAACCATGATCCTGCATTGCACTGAAATGATCTCTTGGAAGTTGGAACAGAAATAACGTTCAGAGCATATGCAAATCTCTTGTCACAGCTAGATAAACCATTTGTAGAAGTAAAATGTGACATGGGGTGATACGTACATTGCCTTTTTTGCTTGCATAGAGCTATAGGAAGCTCCCCAGGTACATCCGGGACAACATTGGTGGGAGCACTCAAAGTGGTTATATCATCTTGCATAAAGGGGACATGTAAAGGTATAGACATTGGTATAGAAGGTATAGAGGTACGTTGGCGAGTATAGACGATTGGCAGAGGAGGGAGGTCCAGAGGAATGTCACTCACAGTCTGTGTGGAATAACTTGTTTTCTCAAAGAAGGTGACATCAACAGACACATAGTATCGACGTCCAATAGGATCATAGCATCGATAGCCTTTCTGGGTAAGAGAGTATCCAAGAAAGACGCATTTGATGGCACAAGAGGATAATTTATCAGCTGCATGAAAGTTATGTACAAAGGCAATACAACAAAAAAATTGCAGAGATATGGGAAAAGAAGACTCGGTAGGGTAAAGTAAGGAAAATGGAGTTGTCCCTTTCAGAACAGATGAAGGAACACGGTTGATGAGATATACTGTAGTAAGGATAACATCTCCCCAATATTGTTTAGGAACACTCATTTTACTCAGAAGAGATCTGGCAACATTTAGCAAGTGTCGGAGTTTCCTCTCAGCTATACCATTCTGTTGTGAGGTATATGGACATGATGTTTGGTGAACAGTTCCCAGGGATGCAAAGAAAGAGGTCAAGTCATGTTGGGTTAACTCAAGAGCATTGTCAGTACGAATGATCTTAACAATGTTAGAAAAGTAAGTTTTAACATATTGAAAGAAATTTTTGACAATTTGATTAATCTCGGAACGCTCTTTTATTAGATATACCCAAGAAGATCGACTGTAATCATCAACAGAAACTATAAAATAACGATGACCACTTAATGTGCGGATCGGACAAGGTCTCCAAACATCACAATGAACAAGATGAAAAACAATAGTACTACGAGACTCAATACGAACGGGAAACGAAGCTCGATGGTGTTTCCCAAACTCACATGCCTCGCACTGAAAGGGCTTTAGAGCAGAGAATTTAGGAAACATCATGGAGATGACCTTGGCAGAGGGATGTCCAAGGTACAGATGCCACAGGAGCGGATCTTCGGAGATGGACGCAACACCAACAAAATTGGAGTCCAAAGTTATGTCAAGATAATATAGGCCGTTCTTCTCTTGACCCCCACCAAAAATCTGCTTTGTTCGAATGTCCTGAAAATAACAAGACTTATCAAATATCACACGACAATAAAGCTCAACACAAAGCTTGTAAACTGACAACAAGCTAAGAGGAAAATCAGGAGCACACTCAACCCCCGAAAGTCAGAGCTTGGAAGAGAATTCCATAGTTCCGACGGTAGTAATCTGTGATTGAGTCCCATTAACGACTCGAACTGACTTCATAGAGGTAGATGGTATGGAAGAGGTGAGCAAACTTCCTTCTCCAGTGAGATGAGTAGAGGCACCGGAATCAATAATCCATGCTGGAGTAGGAGTGATAGCAGAGTTAGCTATTGTAACTGAAGGAGTAGCCAGAGCAGCAGTTGTAGTGTTACTACTGTTGGTAGGCCCTATAGTCTGAAGGATCTGCATTAGGCAGGAGTAATCTGCATCATTAAGATGAACAATCTTGCCACTGGAGGTAGGCGATGCCTCTTCCACATCATGTGCATCCTCATAAGCATTATTGGCATGATAAGAAGGTACGCCAAACTTTTGCCATCATCATTCAGTCGGGTGGTTCCACTTACCACAGTGAGTGCATGGGGCAGTAGAGTCTTGCCTACGACCACGACCAAAGTCACGGCCTCGTCTAAATTCTCGTCCACGATCACGAATTGGATCATGACTGCATCCTCCTCGCAAGCTGTATCTGCCTCCTCGCCCAGATGAGACGGTGTGTGCAAAATTCTCTATTGAAGGCAAGACAGGAGGCCGGGCAGCGGATGTCTCGAGCTCCTCAAGTCGGCCAAAGATGACCTTCGTTGTTGGCAGTGTGTCTGATATAAGAAATTGCTCCTTCGCTGCATGGTATCTAGAATGCAGGACATCAAGGAAGCGATATACATGCCAGTCAGAATATTCTTGTATCTGTTTGGTGCAACATGAGGGCTAGAATATTGCAAGCACCTCATACAGGCTGGAGAGATGCTTGTAGTACTCGATGAGGGTGGAATCACCCTGAGATGCTGACCTGATTTGCTTGTAAATATCTGCAAGGCGTGTAACTTCGTCTTCTTCTGGGACTATGTTTGCTCGAGATCCTCCCACATTTCCTTGGTCGTATTTTTGTAACGAAGATTTGAGGTAATGTGAGCCTCAACATTGTTGGTCATCCAATTGATAACCAAATAGTTGTCAGTCTACCATTTGTCGTACTCTTTGTCCTTTTCATATAAAGGATCTTTAGTCAAAATGTAAAGTTTCCTTTGACTACCAGTGAGCACCATAAAGATGGAGATCAGAGCATGTAATTTTTTGTGCCCTTGAGTTTGATAGCAGTGCCTTGTGCCATAATATTCGTGGCCAAGGGATTTGTCTCGGTAGAAGAAGATGCCATGGTGGTCTTAAAATAGAAAGAAGATCCTGATCAACTATGGATGCATATAAGAGCTAAAAAATGCTCTAGAACTCATGTTTTCCCTTGAAGAAGGGCTGAAAACCTTCAAGGGACAACAGATTTGGATTTTTAGGAGTGGTCCGTGATGAGTTTTGGGGTTGAGCAGCCGCACTGGAGGCAATTGGAGGGCCTTGCGCGAGGCCTTAAATCAGGGAAGAGGGCCCGTGCAGGCTTTTGCGAGGCTTGAAGGTGGCGGTGGGGATTTTAGGTTAGGACCGTTGCTCTGATACCATGTGGAGAAGAGAGACAAATGGGATGTGTATTCCATAGGGGCAGGGTCTTTTATACAGAGAGAAAACCCTAGAGAGTACAAGAGAAAAAATACATAAATACCCTTGAGGTGTTACATAACCCAAAGGGTTAAGAGTTACAGAACCCGGAAGGTTACAACCATAATAGTAATATAATAATTCTAACAACCAATATCGACCAAATTGGGTGAAGACAACAATGATGGTGGATAAACAAAACCAATAAGTTGATCACTTTTTTTACGACTTTTCTTGCAATTTTTTCTTGATTATTTCCATTTTTTAGTAGCCATCTCCCTCTTTTTTTCTCGCGTATGATTTTTTTTGTACACACCCCTTTTTTTACAGAATTCCTTTTTTTACATCTCTTCCTTGTTTTACAATCATCCAACATTTTTTTAAACATGCCATCTCTTTTTTAAACACATTTTTTATGGCTATTTCCTCCTTTTTTTAGCCGAATCATTTTTTTTTCGTACAGTTGCTTGGGCCAGAAATGTGCGACAGTTTTTTTGGCCCTCTAATCGGCGCAAAAACTCGCGGCCGTTTTTTTTAAAATAATAGGGGCATCGACTAGGGTTCCCAAACTGGGAACCCATCTCTTCACTTCCGCCGCTGGAGGGCCTCTGCCTTGAGGTTCTGCCGCCTGGGGCATGTGCTAGGAGGCATGGCTGCCGCTGGAGCACCACCGATGGTGCGAGGAGGTGATGGGCTTCGAGCCCCGCCTGCGGGAGCCGCACCCATCCGCTGAAGCACGATCGCCTGTATGGAAGCGCGCGATGCCACGTGAGGGTTGCTGGCATGACTAGGATCGAAGAAGATGTAGCCGACGTCGTCACCTGGAAAATGAGGGTGCGGCCATCAACACCTTGGGAGGTTTCTGCCTGGACGTAGGAGATGTGGTGCGGTAGCGCGCTGTGTTCGCACATAGGAGAGATCAGCCTGGAAGTCGGAGGGGTGGTGCCTGCACATGCTAGAGGAAGATCCCTGGGCACCGATTGGGGCTGCAACCAAGGAGGGCTGCTGTTGAAGGGTCACCTAGATCTCACCTCCTGGGGCCCGATGCTGCTGGAGGTTTGTGCGGGGATCATTGCCAACTGAATTTGCATACAAGAAGTGCGTGGGGAAGGATATGGAGCCGCGCGTGCTTACAAATGCGCACTTGGAGGCGTGAAGATGCGGATGCAACCCCACGCGTGAATGGAGAGCTCGCATCTGGAAAATCTGTCGTGAAGGTGAGGACCTCACCCATATTGGGGAAGAGCTCGCACTCCGCCCCTTGAGGACTTGGAGAGAACGATTGAGGGTTTCCGATGATGTTGGATGCGAAGCACCCTTGCGTCTGGATCTTCAATTTTTTTAAACTTTGCCTTGACGTTGATGTTGGTGATGAAAAATTAGGGTTTCAAGAAACCCTATAATCTAATCTGGAGCTTGATCACGAACATGAATAATCTTCAAGAACTTGCATGAACCGAATCTTCTCTATAAACCGAATCCCGAATAAAATAAAGAACATAAAATCCTCGAGAATTGACCGGCTCTGAGACCATGTTAGAAATAGAAATGCGGAAGCATATCAGAATAAAATAATAAAGAAACATGAAGAACTCGAGATTTTAACATGGAATCCTACTCCCTAAGGAGGGGGATGAAACCATTGGAGAACGCCTCAAAGGGATGTTTTTTGCATTGCACTTTCTCGTCTGATACATAGGGTGAGGGGCTTCTTATATAGCCCTCACTGAGTCTCCACATCTCACAATTGGTAGATGTGGTAAATGGATCTTGGAATGATCTATTTGCTCATCTACACACATGAGTGATGCACAACATATACTCCAACAATTACACTTGTGATTTGATTCACATAGGTCTTCTTCAAACTCTGTGTAGCATATCAGGTGAAATCCCCTTCTCTACAAGTAGATGTCCGTGGAGAGGTCAATCAGGTGAAATCCCCTTCTCTACAAGTAGATGTCCGTGGAGAGGTAAATATCCGAGGGCGTACTGAGGATGGTGGCGGAGAAGGAAATAATTCGAAAATACATGGACCAACATGGGTAAACTTGCAATTTTTTAACATCTCAGGTATCATCAAGGACAACATAAAAAGATGGACAGGAGTTAATAGACGAGTATGCCTTGTAATGGTTATTTATTATTTAGGGGTTTGGGTATGTAAATACAAATTAGAGAAGGCTCGGCATGTAAATATTGAAGTATACATAGGCATATGCATAAAAATACTTCTTATTTGAAATTGTTTAATTTTTTTGTACTGATTTACATGTTTGTTATTGTCGTTTCCTAGCAAGCAATGCCAATCATTTAAAAGGACAGCATTGAAGGTGAAGGAAGATTTGGAGAAGCACATCCCTAACATTGACGTAGTGATCAATCCTGAAAAAGTAAGTTCCTACAGAACATTTTTGTTATACAATATGTTTGATAGTTGGCTTTTAAGCCTCGCAATTGAGACAATATGTTACTTTTAAATTTGTGTCATGCAGTGTTGTAAAAGTCGTCCGACTGGCCCGATTAGTAGGTCTGACTAGTCTAGTCAGCGGGGTGGCCGACCGAATACCGATTAATTCCGACTATGTACAATAATCGACCAATTTTTGCTTGTAGATACCATATTTTTTTAATGTTTTACTTTTTTTATAAGAAAACTTAGTATAATATGCTTAATGTTTTATTTAAATTCAATTATTTCTTTTATTTTATTATGGTAGTATAAAAATGTACAAAATCTATGTAAATATATGTATAAAAATGAGTTATATATTCAAAATAAATTATAAAATTCAAAGCCGATTAAAGTCCGACTAAATCCGATTAGTCGCCCGACTGCCGATTAATCCTTAGTCAGTGACCCAACCGACCGAGTACCGACTACCGACTTTTGCAACCTTGGTGTCATGTAGACTAAATTTTGAATATGTTAAATTTATGACATGGCCATTAAATTTGTTATAATGTTTGAACTATTTAATAATTGTAGTAACAATGAATTTATTAACTTCTATCTGTTAATATTCATTGTTATGTGTTTAATAATAGACGGCATGGTGTATCCAAAATGTCACTAGACACACGTAACAGTGCGATATGTGGATACATTTGGTCGAGTCACTGAATAACACTACGAAGGTTTTAAAATTTAATGTTATAACTTGTTATTCATCAACACTGTTTCATTTTTAGGATATGCATGTAGATTTCAACATATTTTCTACGGGAATATTTGATTTCTTGAGGCTTGGGCCGTGATTTGTTGAATCATCTATTTTAGAGTGTTTTAAGTGCCACCCTAAGCTATTTATTATAACAACACTTCCACAAGCTAATATTACTTTGTTATGCCAAAAAAATCAAGTATAGAGAAAATAATAATCAAATACATGGAATGATAATGTGAATGCTAATTGCATGAATAACATAAACTCCTTTCAAACTAACATAAAACTTTATCAATTTCGTCCTGCTTCCTTAGGGTTTTTAATTTTTTTAGAAGCCTGTACTCAACATAAATCAAAGCAAAATTTCCGACTTCAGCAAATGAAAATTTGTTCTTTATGCAAAAGTGCTTCTAAATGGTTTTAACATTTCCATTCTGTGGTCTCCAGCCCCGTCGAGGATATTTTGAGGTTCGTGATGCCAACAGCAACACCATTTTCGTGTCTCTGCCTGTACGTTCTGGGCACTTTTTCCAATAAAACTTTATTATTTGTCTTGGGATTGTTACATTTAGTGTTCTGATCTATTCTGTGTTATACCATTTTAAGACTTGCATTATTGTTTTTATTCTCAGCCTGGTTGCATGATCTTGTGAAGTATTATAAATAGTTATGTACAACCATAAACTTGTAAATGCTATTGTTGGGAAAAGTGAATGATCTGTTGTTCCAAGGAACCCTAGGCTCTCTTATATAGAGAGAGGTCCCATGGGTAAAGTACATAGAAGTCTAGAAGTAAAACATGAATTAAGAAACGGTACATAACATCATAATATAAGTTTCTACACTCCCCCTCAAGGTGGAGCATAGATGTCTATCATGCTCAACTTGGAAGAACATCTCTGGAAGGGTCCTCTGAGCAACGGCTTGGTGAATATGTCAGCAGTCTGATCCCCTGAGCTCACGTGAGATGTAGATATCAAGCCTCTCTGGATCAAGTCTCGTGTAGTGGCAGTCAACTTCGATATGCTTTGTTCTTTCATGGAATGCTGGATTGTTGGCAATAAACAACGTTGCCTGATTGTCACACAGAAGCTGCATGGGTAAAGGTATGGCTATATGTAGATCCTCTAGTACAGATCGAATCCACATCATCTCCGTGCTTGTTTGCGCCATGGCCCTATATTCAGATTCAGTACTGGACCTTGCCACAACGGTTTGTTTCTTGCTTTTCCAAGAAACCAGAGAGCTCCCAACAAACACGACAAATCCTGAGGTAGACTTTCGATCCTTAGGGCACCCTGCACAATCTGCGTCTGCACATGCTGAAATAGATAAATCTGCGCCCTTTCGAAATAGCAACCCTGAGCCTGGAGAAGACTTTAGATACCTCAGTATCATGTATATGGCATCCATATGAACTTGTCTTGGCTGCTCCATAAATTGACTCACTCGGCTTACTGCAAAGGCAATATCGGGTCGAGTTATGGTAATATAAAGGAGCTTACCCACCATCTCTCTATATCTCCTATTATCTACTTTTGCAGTGTCATCATCATACAACTTCATGCTTGGGTCCATAGGAGTACTTGATGGTCTGTGTTAACGCATATATTAGTTTCTGTGTGTCTTTCTGTTAATTTTATTTTCAGTTGTATGCTTTATATAATTTACCCATAGGCTACTCTCCTATATAAGAGAGCCTAGGGCTTATGGAATAAACATCTCGTTCATTTTTCCCAACATGGTATCAGAGCGACGGTCCTAGACTGGAGTTCTCGAAACCCTAACCCTACCCTACCCCACCCGCCGGCCTCTCTTTCTCTCTCTCTCTCATCGGCGCCTCCGGGGCACACCGTACTCGCCGCCCCCTCTGCCGCACGAGTGCGCAGCCGCACCAGCACCCCCATGCGCCTTTGCTGCCGCTCATGCGTGCCTGCGCGAGTGCACTAGCGCCCCTGCGCGAGTGCGTAGCCCTCCGCGCGCTGCCCCTCTACGCGTCGTAGCCCTCCGCACACTGCTCCTCTGCGCGATTTCGCCTGCGCGCTAGTCCTCCGCGCGCCAAGCCCTCCGCGTGCTATCTCCTGCGCTGTGCGACTGCGTGTGATCCAGCGACGTGCGCGCGCTCCTTCACGCGCAACTGCGCCTGCCTGTGCGCACGACAACATGCTCCATGTGCTCCCTGTGACTGCGCGTGCTCCCAGTTGCGTGTGCGCGTGCTCCCTATGCGCGTGCGCGTGTGCTAAGCCCTAAAGCGTACACCGTCATCTACATGGGATTAGTTGCTTGAGGTCTACACGTGCAACTAAACCCGTCTATGTCATTGTAGACGAATTTCATCCTCTGTCAATCGCTCCAGTCTTCAGTCTCCAGTATGTCAGAAAGCAAGGCGGATATCCCATCCATTGGCGCCTTTTGTGGTCCAACGCCTATTGTAAAGATGGACGGCATAAACTATGAACTGTGGGCAATGCAGTTCATGAGCATGATGAAGTCAACGGGTAAGAAGCACATTCTTACCGAACCAAAGCCTGCTGAGAAGACTGGAGCCAATACCTCTTGGGAGGCTGATGACGCATACGCCAAAGTTTGGTTATCTGGTACGTTGGCAATTGAGATTGCCAATGACATTCTACATCAACCCACGACCAAGAATATGTGGGACATTCTGGCGGCTACATATTCGTAGGCGAAGAACGAGACAAAGATTCTGCAACTCCAGCATGATATATTCACTATAAAGCAGAATGGTCGCCCTCTACATTCACTCTACACATCTCTGAGAGGGATGCTCGAGAAGCTCTACAGTTTCATGCCTCTGACAGCCACGCCAGAACAACAGAAGACATATCGGAATGCGACTATGATGGGCGTGTTCCTTGTTGCACTTGATCTATAGTATGAGGCAGCACGATCCCAGATCTTGGCCGACTCTACTATTCCTCCCATGGAGGAAGCCTTCCATAGACTGAGTCGGATCACCGTTCCTTCTACAACCACGAATCAGAATACTTCAGCCATGGCAGCCAACAGGGGTCGCGGATTTCATCATCAGAGTCGTGCACGTGGACCTCGTGGCAGAGGAGGCCGCACTCGGCCAACATGTACTTACTGTCATCGCGTTGGACACAATGAAGACACATGCTACTCGAAGCATGGATTTCCTGCATCTGCACGAGTCGCTGAGCAGATAGAGCCTTCATCTGCTGCTACATTGGATCAGCGGTTCGATGATCTAGTTGCCCGTCTAAGGGACATTATTCCTCCATCTGGCCCAGCACCTACTATTGAGAGTCAATCTGATGCTGCTGCTTCTGCCTCTGCGTCGACCAGTGCTTCAGGTAGCATACTTGCATTTACCGGTAGTAGATCAGATACATTATCGTGGATTATGGACTCGAGCGCTACACATCATCTATGTGGCGATCAGAGTTTACTTACAGGATATTCTCAGATTCCTCCAGGCCGAACAATAGTCATTGCCAATGGTACACATTCTCCCATCACTGGTCAGGGGGAGATTAGACTGACCTCTTCTATGCAGCTCAAGAATGTGCTACATGCACCTGATTTTCAATGAATTTGTTGTCAATCAGTCAGATTACGAAGGATTTACATTGTCGGGCAATTTTTGATCCATCTTCTCTTATTTTTCAGGACATCCGTACGGGCAACGTGATTGGTCGTGGCTATGAGCAAGGAGGCCTCTACCGCCTAAATCAGACTCCATTTGCTGGAACCTCATCCCTTCCCACTGGACCAGTATCTCCTTTGTTGTGGCATCTACGCTTTGGGCATCTACCGCTTCAGAAGTTGCGTCGTGTGTTACCCCAGGGTCTTCCTCACACACCTATCCAATGTGAGGCTTGTCAGTTAGGAAAGCATCACAGGTCTACCTTTCCCAGTCGTCCTGGTCGAAGTAGTACCTCCAAGTTTGAGTTATTTCATATTGATGTCTGGGGTCCGAGTCGTGTACCTGATCATCAGGGAACATGTTTTATATAGTTGTTGTGGATGACTTCTCTCGTGTGTCATGGGTATTTTTGATGAAAAATAAATCTGAAGCAGGCAATACTATTATCCATTTTCTGAATGAAATTCAAAATGTTTTCTCCACATCTCTGAAGTTTATAAGAAGTGGTAATGCCCTAGAACTGTGCACTCATGTCCTAGCCAACTACTACTCCTCAAAAGGGATTATACATCAAACATCATGTGCTTATACCTCTCAACAAAATGGGATTGCTGAAAGGAAACATCGCTATCTTCTTGATGTCACAAGATCACTTCTTATACATAGTCATGTTCCTTATTCTTACTAGGGTGACGCGGTCCTCATTGCATGTTACCTAATTAACCGTATGCCGTCCTCTATCTTGGATGAACAGATTCCCTTTTCCATTATCTATCCTGGGAAGGATCTGTTTTCCCTTACTCCCCGTGTGTTTGGTTCAGTCGCCTTTGTCCACCAGTTGTCTCCTGGTATTGACAAGCTCTCTCCTAGGGTTGTCAAGTGTGTCTCTGTTGGGTACTCCAGAACTCAAAAGGGGTACAAGTGTTTTGATTCTTTGCGTAGGCAGTATATGGTCAGTGCAGATGTTACATTTTTTGAATCTGTAATGTATTTTTCAGCCTCAGGTGATCAGCAGCTACCTCCACTGCCTACCGACGCCATATACATGACACCACCACCTCCAGCTACGTCACCACCACCACCACTACCACCACTATAAATCCCCGTCTCACCACTACCGTTCCATTATACCCGCAGGCCTCCTCCAGCTCATGGTCGTGACTCATCTCCTAGCTCGCCTATGGTATGTACTGAAGATACTTCTCTTGATGGATCTAATAATATTTCTGAGCAGGATATGTTGCAGGGGCCAGCTGAGGACACAACTGATTTAGATGTTCCTATTGCTATACGCAAATCGAAGAGGAGCTGCGTTACATATCCATTGGCAGCTTCTGTGTCATTTGAGCGACTATCTGGGGATTTCAGGAACTTTGTGGTGGCCTTGTCAGCTGTAGATATTCCACGGAATTATCAAGATGCTCTGCAGGACAGTAGATGGCGACTAGCAATGGAGGAGGAAATGGCGGCACTTCAATCTAGGGGAACTTGGAGTCTAGTTCCTATACATCCAGATGTGACCCCGGTGAGCTGCAAGTGGGTGTTTACGGTGAAGCAAAATGCAGATGGTTCTATTGACAGATACAAGGCCCGCCTTGCTGCACGTGGTTTTACACAGACATACGGGGTGGATTACCTTGATACATTCTCGCCAGTAGCTCGTCATTCTACTCTTCGGATCTTGCTGTTAGTCGCAGTCAATCGAGAGTGGCCGCTATATCAGTTGGATGTGAAGAACGCGTTCTTGTATGCAGATTTGCAGGAGGAAGTCTATATGCAACAACCACCCGGTTTTGCTATTGAGGGGGAGTGTTCCAAGGTGTGCATACTTCATAAGGCTATCTATGGCCTTAAGCAGAGCCCTAGAGCATGGTTTCGGAAGCTCTCAGACCTCTTTAAAAAACAAGGATACAAACGCTCCAATGCTGATCATTCCTTATTTGTACAGAAGACTTCTAGAGGTATTATTGCAATTATGATTTACGTAGATGACATCTTGATTACAGGAGATGATGAGCAAGGCATAAAGCAGACGAAAGAAAAGCTGGGGAGCGAATTTGTCACTAAGGATCTTGGAGTCCTTAGATATTTTCTGGGGCTGGAATTTGCTAGAAATTTGTATGGATTAGTAATGTCGCAAAGGAAATATGTTACGGACCTGTTGAGTGAAACAAATATGCTTGGGTGTCGGCCTGCTACGATACCAATGGACCCCATCATGAAGCTCTATGATGATGACACAGAGGAGGTGGACAGGAGAAGATACAGAGAACTGGAAGGCAAACTGTTGTATGTCATGATCACTAGGCCCGATATATCCTTTGCAGTGAGTCGTGTGAGCCAGTTCATGGAGCAACCACGTCAGGTTCATATGGATGCAATACATATGATACTAGATACCTCAAATCATCTCCAGGTGCAGGTTTGCTATTCAAGAAGGGAAAGGGGATTTCTATCTCAGCATGTGCGGATGTAGACTATGCAGGTTGTCCCAAGGACATGAAGTCCACCTCGGGGTTTGCAGTCTATGTTGGAGATTCTCTAGTTTCATGGAGGAGCAAGAAACAGACGGTGGTAGCTAGATCTAGTGCTGAATCCGAATATAGGGCTATGGCCTAGGCTAGCGCAGAGATGATGTGGGTGAAGGCTGTACTTACAGATCTATGTCTAGATGTACCACTTCCTATGAACTTGGAATGTGATAATCATGCAGCCTTGTTCATTGCAAACAACCCAGCATTCTATGAGCGGACCAAGCATATTGAGGTTGACTGTCACTTCATATGTGACATGATTCAGAAGGGGTTCATTGCTACATCTCATGTCACCTCAGAGAATCAAACTGCTGATATATTCACCAAGGCATACTACGAGGCCCATTCCAGAAGTGTGCGTCCAAGCTGAGCATGATTGATATCTATGATTCATCTTGAGGGGGAGTGTAAACGCATATATTAGTTTCTGTGTGTCTTTCTATTAATTTTATTTTCAGTTGTATGCTTTATATAATTTACCCATAGGCTACTCTCCTATATAAGAGAGCCTAGGGCTTATGGAATAAACATCTCGTTCATTTTTCCCAACAGTCTGCATCCAACCATGCATGTTTCAACCATAAGGTCTGTAATGTACTTCCTTTGGGTCATCACCAGACCCTGTGCATTCCTGGCAAATTCCAACCCCAGAAAGTATCTTAGGGTTCCAAGATCTTTCACGACGAATTGACGGCCCAGGAATGCTTTTGCCCTCTCTATTCCCTGAACATCATCTCCTGTAACCAGAATATCATCAACATAGACCATGATGACAACTATACATGTAGAAGACTTCTGAATGAACAACGAGTGATCTGCGTTTGATCTTTTGAACCCTTGTCGTCAATCAGATGGGAAAGCTTCTGCAACCATGCCCTTGGGATCTGTTTAAGGCCATAAATCGCCTTGTGAAGTCTACACACCATATGCTTCTGCCCCTCAACAATGAACCCTGGTGGCTGCTGCATGTAGACTTCCTCCTGCAGATCTCCATACAAGAAGGCATTCTTGACATCAAGTTGAGATATAGTCCAGTCACGTACCACAACAACTGATAAAAGAATGCAAAGAGTAGAGTGACGAGCCACTGGAGAAAATGTATCCATATAGTCCACGCCATAGGTTTGTGTGAAACCTCGTGCGACCTGCCGTGCCTTGTAGCGATCTAGACTGCCATGAGCATGGTATTTGACCGTGAATACCCACTTGCAGCTAACAATGGATGCGTCAGGAGGCGCATTAACCAAGCTCCATGTGCCACGAGACTGTAAGGCACGCATCTCATCTTCCATAGCCAGTCGCCAGCAATCAATCTTCATAGCTTCTTGATAGGTCCGTGGTATGTCCACGGAAGACAAAGCCGCAACAAATCTCTGAAAGTCGCCTGTGAGGCGATGAGAGGACACATGTGAGGCAAAAGGATAAGATGCACAAGTCCTTTTCTGCTTCTGGATAGCAATGGGAATATTAAGGTCGTCGTCCACTGAACTGGATGGTGTAGTCTCCTCCTGCAATGAAGAATCCTGCACATGTACCCTATCTGACCCGTCAGTAGTGATGCCATCTGAACATACCTGAGGCATGATGGATGCCTGACGTGTAACCTGAGCAGGACCTGACCGACGCGTATAGAATTTTGGTAAAGGTGGAATAGGAGTTGTGGGGGTGGCAGTGCTGGAGTTGGTTGTGGTGGTGGTGGCGGCTTGGCAACTGGAGTTGGAGTGGACTCAGGTGAACTCAAACTAGGAGGAGGAGGAACATAGACATCGTCGTTGGTAGTGGACGAGACCAGCCTGTCACCTGCAGGGGAAAAGTACATAACAGACTCAAAAAATGTGATATCAGCACTAACAAAATATTTCTTGTTTATAGGGTCATAACAACGATAGCCCTTTTGAGTCCGAGAGTAACCTATAAAGACACACTTGACAACTCTAGGAGAGAGTTTGTCAAGTCTAGGGGACAAGAGATGAACAAACGCAACAGTACCAAAGACACGATGAGTAAGTGAGAATAATTCCTTATCAGGAAAAATGATAGATAGAGGAATTTTCTCACCAAGGACGGATGATGGCATACGATTGACCAGGTAGCAGGTTGTAAGGACAGCATCTCCCCAGAAAGTGATGGGAGCACAACTTTGAATAAGGAGGGTTCGAGTGATGTCAAGAAGGTGACGATGCTTTCTTTCTGCCACGCCATTCTGCTGAGATGTGTAAGCACATGTGGTTTGGTGAATAATCCCCTTAGACGAAAGAAACTGAGAGAGAGAGACCGGGTGCAGAATCCCAATGCATTATCTATGCGAACATATTTGACAGTAGAAGAGAAAATATTCTGTACTTCATTAATCAAAATTTTAATAACATCCCCTGCTTCATATTTATTCTTTAAAAGAAAGACCCAAGATACACGAGAAAAATCATCCACCACAACTAGATAAAACCTGTGTCCCTGATGATCAGGTACATGACTCGGACCCCAAATATCAATGTGAAATAACTCAAACGGGGAGCTACTGCTCTCTGACTCTGACGACTAGGAAAGCTAGACCTATGATGATTTCCCAACTGACACACTTCACAGCGAAATGATGAACTGGGAGAGATCTTAGGCAAGAGATGTCGCATTTTCTGGAGCGGGAGATGGCCAAAGTGAAGATGCCAGATGTACGGAGATACTGGTCCGACAGAATGAGAAGAGACGCCAGCATAAGAGTTCCGGACCAGCTGATAGAGACCATTCTGCTCAGAGCCACAACCAATCACCCTGCCCGTTAGTATGTCCTGAAAAATAAGAGATGAGTGGTCAAGTATAGCACGACTATGCAAATCCTTTGTAATCTGACTAATAGATAACATATTCATGGAGAACTCAGAAGCATGTACAACATTCTGTAGACGCATAGACGATGATAAGGAAACCTCCCCCTGTCCAACCAGGGGGAATGAGTACCATCTGCTATCAGCACTGAGCGGCCATATGGGATGTCCCTGTAGGACTCAAGTCTCTCTCTATCGCGACAGAGATGATGGGTGGCGCCAGAATCTATAATCCAATCAGATATATCATGACAAGACATAAAGGCAGTAGAACTACCTGAGGTAATAGCAGCAGCAGACGAACTGGCAGAAGCTGTAGCAACAACATCTGAAGGTCCACCTAGAGGATCAGTAGACAATTGTGGCATAATATCACGTAGACGTGTCACAAGCTCTTCGAATCGGTAGTCTGCAGTGGATGCTGACTGGGGCAGTACATGCTCGGCTACACGCGCTGATGCTGGAAACCCATGCTTAGAGTAGCATGTATCCTCCGAGTGGCCTGTGCAATGGCAGAACGAACATGGCTGGCGAAAGCGACCTCCTCGTCCACGAGGACCACGTCCACGACCAGAAGACTGACCACCTCTCCCACGCGATACTGCCATCGCCGATGGGGATGGAGTAGATGTGCTGGAAGAAACTGATATGCGACTGAGCCTCCGGTAAACATCCTCCATTGGAGGAATGACTGCATCGGCCAATATCTGAGTGTGGGCTGCCTCGTACTCAGGATCGAGGGCTGCAAGAAGTACACCCACCATGGTAGTATTCCGAAATGTCTTCTGCTACTCTGGAGTCGCCGTGAGTGGTATGGTACTGTATAGTTTCTCGAACATCCCTCTCAAGGATGTGTACAATGAGTGAAGTGGCCGACCATTCTGCTTCATCGTGAATATATCATGCTGGACCTGTAACATCTTGGTCTCGTTCCGCACTTGGGAATACGCAACGGCCAGAATATCCCACATTGCCTTGGCAGTGGGCTGATGGAGGACATCATTGGAAATCTCCATCGACATTGTGCCTGACGGCCAAAGTTTGGCATAAGAATCATCAGCCTCCCAAGAGGCATAGATTCCAGTCTTCTCTTCTGGCTCATCCTCGGTAAGTATATGCTTCTTACCGTTTGACTTCATGAGACTCATGAACTGCACCGCCCAGAGCTCATAGTTTGTCCCATCCATCTTGACTATTGGCACAGGACCTTTGAAGGCGCCTATAGAGGGTATATCAACTTTGTTCTCTGACATGTCGTTGTAGATGAAGAACTAGGGATTGCAGACCAATAACAAGTGTCTACAAAGACTTGATTGGATTTGAGTGCATATGTAGATGTTACACACTCAAATCCATGGAGATAGAATGACCTACAAGGAGTGGGCCCTATGATGAGGAGAGGGCCCTACGGCAGCGAGCAGAGTCCTGGTGACAAGGAGGGGCCCAACGGCAAGGAGGGGCCCTACGACGGCAAGGAGGGGCCCGACTGTGAGAAGGAGGGGCCCGACTGTGAGAAGAAGGGGCCCTACGATGAGAGGAACGGCAGAGAACGGCGAGAGGAACGACGAGGAAGGGTGAGGGGGGGCCCTCGGCGGCGGCTGTATAAGGGAGATGGAGGAGGGGAGAGGCGACGGTGGAAGCCTAGGTTTAGGGTTGAACCCTGGGCTCTGATACCTTATTGGGAAAAGTGAATGATCTGTTGTTCCAAGGAACCCTAGGCTCTCTTATATAGAGAGAGACCCCATGGGTAAAGTACATAGAAGTCCAGAAGTAAAACAGGAATTAAGAAACAGTACATAACATCATAATATAGGTCTCTACAGCTATCATACAAAAATTGTATACAACAACACAACAACAACAAATCCTTTTCCCACAATTAAGTAGGGTCGGCTACATGGATTCTTTGCCTCCCTTCAGATCTATCTTGGGTCAATCTCGGGATTATATCCAAAAAATTAAGATTCCCTTGTATAGTCTCTTTCTAACACTTCTTGGCCCGTCCTCGCCCTCTCCTAGCTGGCTCAACATCCCAACACTCACATCTCCTAACTGGTGCATCGGCTGATTTTCTTTGCAAATGACCAAACCATCTTAAGCGGTTTTCTTGCATCTTATCCTCGATCGGGCTACACCAACTTTTTTTCTGATTGCATCATTCTGAATCCGATCCTTACGTGTAAGTCCACACTTCCACCTTAGCATTTTTATTTCTGCTACAATCATTATCTGCACATGTCTATGGTTCGCAAGTCAATACTCAGATCCATAGAGCATAACAGGTCTCACGGTTGCTTTGTAAAACTTTACTTCAATTTTGAAGGAATTTTCTTATCACAAAGAACAACAGAGGCTCATCTCCACTTTAAGCAGCCTGCATTTATTCGATTAGTAACATCTCCATCAATTTCCCCATCATTTTGCAAAATAGATCCCATATATCTAAAAGAATCTCTCTTTCGAATGTTATCGTCACCAATCTTCAACTCGATTCCTTCATCATTGCTTCCATTAAAGGGTCACTCCAACATTCTGTCTTAGCCTTACTTATACGAAATCCTTTAGTCTCCAAAGCATGTCTCCAAACCTTAAGCTTCTTATTACTCCATCTTTAGTTTTGTCAATGAACACAATATCATCGACAAATAACATACATCAAGGTAACTCATCTTGAATGTGACTTGTCAACTCGTTCATAATCGAAGTAAAAAGAAATGGACTTAATGTTGAACCTTGATGTAAGCCAATGTTGATGTCAAAATAGTCAGTCTTCCCACACGGGGTCCTTACACAAGATAAAGCCCTATCATACATTTCCTTTATGAGGTTAATGTATATGACATGTACACGTCTCTTCTTCAAAACTCTCTACAATATCTCTCGTGGGACAGAATTATAAGCCTTCTCCAAATCAATAAAGATAATATGGAGGTTCTTCCTTTTAGCTCTATAAATATCCATTGCTATTCTTAGCAGATCGATGGCTTCAATAGTTAAGCGATCTAGCATGAATGCAAATTGTTTTTCTTTTACTTTGGAAACTTGCCTCAACCTTCTTTCGATCACACGTTCCTAAATTTTCATAGTATGACCCATCAGCTTGATAACTCTGTAATTTGAACAATTTTGAATGTTTCCTTTATTCTTATAAAGAGGTACCACGATACTTCTTTAATCTTCAGGCTTTTTCTTGCTTCGCTGAATAATATTGAATAGATTCGTAAACCAAGTCAAATCGTGCTCACCTAAAACTCTCTATACTTTTACAAGGATGTCATCCGGTCCTACACTTTCCCATATCTCATAACCTTCAAAGCCCCCTTTACTTAATTTCTTTGTATTCGTCTATAGCTTGCATGATTCAAGTAACTTTCACTACTAGCTAGATCACCCAAAGTGATCTCTCTATTTCCTTCCCTAATTAAAAGTTTATGGAAGTACTGCTCCCATCTAGTCTGAGTATATACGTCACATGTAGTGATGGGTTATTAGATCCCTCAATGGTCCAATTACCATATCCAGTGGTTTAGTCCTACATCTACTATTTGTAGGACTTGAAGACTCAGTGGTGGCTATATAAGAAGCCCCACATCCATTGTATCAAATGAGAAACTTCAATAGAAGAATCCACCATTTGAGGCGTTGTCCTGTGGTTTCATCCTGCTCCTCACAGAGTAGGGTTCCGCATAAAATCCCGACTTTCTTCACGTTTATTTTTCTCTGATATTTCGCTTCTGCATTGTCAGTTTCTAATATTTTATCAGAGCGAGTTCGATTCTCAAGGATTTTTTATGTTCTTGATTTATTTGAGATTCGATTGATAGAGAAGATACAATTCTTGTTTATTCTTGAAGATTATTCATATTCATTTATTGTTCGAAGATATGTTCATGTTCGGGTGTTTTCGAAAACCCTAAATCTACATGACTTCATCTCCAACAATCTTGTTCATATTCGAAGATCAATGTTCTGCACTAAAGCAAATTCTGGTCTACACATATCAAGCCATTTTTTTGTGAAATCCTTGCTGAGTACGAAGAAAATTAGGGTTCCATTTTGGAACCTTAGATATGGCATGACAACAAGACTTCTCTTCTATCACCCAATCGCAACATCACCGTGAAATCCAAGCCGCAACACATCCCTCACGAAACCAGGCGTAAGATGCGGCATCGACGATCTGCGATGGGTTGCTAGGGTTATCTAAAACCCTAGGAAAATCACAGAAAACAATCTGCGCAATCTCCACGACCCCTTCGGTAGCACGAAGACCTCATATCAGGCTCCTCCAGTTCGATGCTCCAGCACCACCACATCTCCCCAGGTCGAGGTGATGCCGCCTCCTCTGCGCAGTAGCCTCCTACAAAATCTATGTCCGCATGTCGATCACCATGCAAGGACGATGCAACTTCAATTGAAGAACAAGAAGAAAAGAGGATGATTCAGCATCGGTTCTCGCTCCAGAAGGTATCGCGTGCCTGACGAGTCGCTAAATACGGTGTTTAATTAGGTCACGTTGTAATACGTGTACTTAGCGAGTCGGTCAGAACCGAGAGAAGAATCTCCGTGAAGAGTGTCTCGGCTTTAATTTATATCCCGGGTAAGTCCGGGGTCGAACTCAGGGAGGCAAAGGAACAACCTGGGTTTAATTTGCAAATTTAAGATCTAGATATCCAAATGGTATTTTTTTTAGATTTTTTTATGCAAAAACCAAAGCAAATGAAAATGCGGCGGAATTAATACACTAAGAGAGCATACAACTTAGCCAAATTAATTTGAATAGAAAATAAGTCCAATTTAGCAAAGTTATATTTTTCCTAGAGTCTTAATCCAGAGATGAATGCAAGGTACTTTTTTTTGGAATTTTATGGGTTAAAATGCAACAAGGAAAAATGCACACTTTTTATGGGTTTTTTCGCAATTTATCAAACAAACAGAAAGCAAAAATTATGAAAAAAATTACTGGAACTAAAACATGATACAAGAAAGCTACAGTAATATTTTTAGAATTTTTTGACAAGTTATGAATTTTTTTATGGATTTTTTAGTGAAATCAGAGTGACAGTGAGTAATTAATTTCTAATAAATCCACGTTATCAAATTAATCAGAGTGCGAATTATCTCAAGTAGATATTTAGATAAGCAATCCAGGAGACTTGAAATTTCGTAAAACGGATATACGTAGATTTAATTAAAAATCAAATACTAAAAACACTCTACAAATTATTTCAGGCACAAAATAACTCCACTTTGGATGAAATTTGGACTGTATATCAATCATATATCACGGCATCATATATAATTTTTGTGGAATTTTTAGAGCAACCGTTTGTGAGATATAAATTCAAGAGCTCAGTTTGGGTAAAATATGCAGAATTTCAGTTACATAATTTTAATTAATTACCCAAATATCACAAAAATACAAATAAATACTCCGATGACAGAGAATAAGTTGCTCCACACAATGCTATTTTTCTTTAAATAAAAGGATGCCAAAACAAGGTCCAAATTCGAGTACAAACATAGGGGTACCTCTGCAAATAAAGAAACTAGAATTACCATGCATTTATATACAGGGATGTTTTTGTAATTACAGAAACATGAGAAAGAAAAGATGCAATTTTTATAGAATAAAAAAAAATAAGGAAAAGAGGACCTTCTTCCCCTTCGTTCCCAGGTGGGGAGAACCCAACAAGGGCCAGGGGCGTCGGTGGGCGCCCGCGTGGAGGTAGGCGGGGGCGGCGCCGCCGAGGGCCCGGCGCTGGGGCGCTGAAGACGTGCGGCGGCCGGCTGGAGGGGCGAAGACGGAGGCGGCGGCCGGAGGGTGTTGGCGTCGGTATACGCGCCGGCGCGCGGAGGAGGTGGGGCTGCGCGAGGGGGCGGCTGGGACCCGCGCGCGCGGGGCGGCGGCGGAGGAAGGGAGCCGCGCGAAGGCCGGCGGCGGCGCTTGGTGGAAGGACCGTGGGCGGCGGCGGTGGGTGCTCCCCCACTGCTGCTGCCGATTTTTTTTGTTTGTTTTTTTTTATTTTTTTTGATTTCTTTTTTTTGTTGCAATAAAAACCTCTTTTTTTTGTTTTAAATTTTTTTATTTTTTTAAATTTTGATTAGACAGGGAATATGATTAAAAAAAGTAAGATGGGTTGGTGGTGGTGATGATGAACTAAACAAATGGGAACACAAATTTGATGGTGTGATGGTGGTGGTGGAAGGGATGATATGTGGTGTGTTAAAAAAACTTTGCAAAAATAACAAGATGATAAAATGATCCGAAAAATTACCTACGATGGACGGTCGCCTATGATGTGCTCACGAGAGCACGGTCTTCGCTCAAATCGCCGGCGTGCGATGAACTCGAGCAGCACGCGGAAGCGGCTGCGATGTTGGCCAAAGAGCCAACGGATCTCACCGGAGAGAGGGCCGTCGTTGCTCGACCGCGGTTGCGTCGCTGTCACCGATTCAACTCAGGGAACTAGGCTCTCCTCACATAAAGATGGATCAAAGACAAATTGAGGAGGATGGAATGTATATAAAGAGATGGAAAAAATGGAAGTTAGAATTAAGATGGAGTGGGATGGAGGTTAATAAAATGGTGGAGTTGAATTAGAAGTTAGAAAAATGGTGGGGTTGAATGGAGGTTGGTGGTAAAGAGTTGAATGGTGGTTATTGTAGAGAATGAAAATTAAATAAATAAATAAAATAAAGTTGGCTACTTTAATTACAATAGAATAAAAAAGAAGAAAATAAATAGTGGAGAATTTACAAGGGAAGACAAACAACATGTACACATTTTTTTTTACTTTTCTAATATGTAATTTTTTTGTCTTTTTAATAAGAGATATTTACAACGGAAAAATACAATAAAATACTACAATTAAAATACAACACAAGTATGATTTTTTTGTATTTTTTTGTAATTAAGAAAGATACAATAAAAATTAAAGAAAGAATAAATATATACGTGGTATACAATGTACTTCTAGGTCCCAAAACCCAACTTTTGTAAACGAGCTCCGATTTTAATGAAACCACTTCCGTTGGATAGATAATTTTCTAACTTGAACTTTAAAAGTGAGTTTGGTGAATTTGGAGTTCACACGGAGCGGGAATTTAGCTTGGAAGTTGGTCTTTACGGCTTTTTCCCATTGGGATCTAGGAGTATTTATTTGAGGTAAAATTTGTTTTGTATTTTTGTATTTTTATATACATTGATATGAACATGTTGGAGAAAGAATTAGCCAAAAAGGAGTTAATATGAAATTATTAAAAATACATAAAGTTTTGGGCTGTTTACATGTATAAAACTCCTTTGATTTTGCGGCTTTTTATGTGTAATTTATTTTGTACAATCTAATATACAATAATAAGTGAGTTTTATTTACAAGAGTCATTTTGTTAATTTAATGAATTTATGTACATTTTTATGAGCTTTTACTCGGGGATTTTGCTAAAATCAAGATATTGAGATGATGAATCGTGGATTCATCAGTGCCGCACCTTCTCTCCTCTTCCAGGTAACCTTCGGGCGACGTCTCATCGCATCTCCAGATGGCGGAGAGCGCCTCTCCTCTTCCAAGTGGCTGCGCCCTACTTCATCCAGGAAGCGATGAATTTTTTGGAGGCGACACCAGAGGGTTCTACAATGGGAACTTTATTTTTTATTTAGCACCAGAATCAGGATGGGTACCCGACTCTTATAATGGGTTGCTTCATTTATAGGCCCAAGTGGGCTGATTTTCTTTTGCCAAAAAGGGATTTTTTTATTAAAAAATCGCATAAAAATGTATGAAAAAATGAGTAGAAATGGGAAAAAAGGAGAGACCGGCTTAAAAAAAGGAAAATACAAGAAAAATTGGAATGACTCATTACAAAAAAGGGGAATAACCACGAGAAAAAAATCATTTGAGATTGATTTCCCCCCATCTTCATGTCTTCTCCCAACTTGGTCGATGTCATTGTTTTCTGACTAAGTATGGGAGAAAGAGGGACTATGTATCGAGTTTACTATGTATAGAGTTTTACATGTCTCTAGTTTATATTCTAGGCCACATGTCAGACTCTACAGGTCAGATTCAGACTCTATAGATTGTCAGATTCAGACTCAATAGAATGGTTCAGAGTCTTCGGTGCAATTACAGATATGCGATCATCAATTGTGTGGTCTGCATCTTTGATTTGGACTCATAGTTTTCATGTGATCCATAAGGACTTCAGAGTAGAGATCCCATTCTCCAAGCCATTGTAGGCTTGGGTTTTCATGTGGTTTCTCTGGGACTCCAGAGTAGAGATCCCATTCTCTGAGCTAGCATGTGAGAAATCCAGTTCTCCGACGAGGAGGCTTTCAAACTCCATTCTCCAGCGATCGTGGGCTCCGATGAGTATGTTTCGACAGCTTTTCCCTATTCTACCATTCTGAGAGATGGAGCAGTTGCGGGTAAAAGTTCTCCAGGTGGATACTCATTACAGTTTCAATGACTCTGACATACGCAATACATAGCACATGTTCTACGATGAGGAGACCCAATTCAACTCATACTCGGGCCCTTTAGTTCCTTCTCACCAGCATGTCATGAGAAGTAGTGCCCTCGATAACGACCGATAGTAGAGTATGCATTGAGTTGATGTTGTATGTGGTGTCTTGTATTATGAGTTTGAGATTTCTTTCTATTTGTCCAAGATGAGCATTGCATACTCCAATTTGAGGGGGAGTGTTGGAGTATATGTTGAAGTCTAAGGTTTAGGCCTTAACACATCACAGAAGCGTATAGGTCGCATCACATACGACCTAAGGCAACTAGTCATACTAGTTGCATCTGACAAACTCCATGATTCGGGAACACTTCTCAAATCATTTCATCAAGATCACAAATGAGTTATAGGAATATGTCTTGAAGCGCGTCTGCGATCTCTTGACTTTAAAGTAAGAGTCCGCCCGTCTCAAGTCCGATCCATTAAAGGTTTCACTTGCGGGTGCGTGGATGAGGCACATGTTTCCCGCAATCCGAGTTGATGATCCAAGTGAAGAGTCTCCTGATTTTTCCTCACGAAATTTGACGCATTCTTCACGAGCAAGAAGTACCGAAGATGGATGAAATCCATGAGTAGTCAATCTGACAGCACAACAGCGTCGCGACGACTGCGAGTCTCTCTAGATTAACAATGTGGATGGTCATAATGTTGAGGGAGAGAAAATGGATGTGTATGAGAATATGGAGAGAGAGATTTATTTCTCTTGCAATTCATGTAGTAGAAAAGGCTAGGGCTGCCTTCCTTTTTATACTAAATTGGATGTCCATGGATCTCAATCCATATGTACATAAAATCAATGATTTAGTTTGTTTTGTGCTTTCAGTCAATAGTCATGATTTTGTTGCATAAATTTGCAACAACAAATAATCAATATAACATAAATTAAATTTGTTGCAAATTATTTACAACACACTCAATTTAATTCAAATCAATTTCATGTGGAAATAAAGGAAAGAGGATAAACCTCATTCCCTTGATAGAGTGGACGACCATACATGGAGTAGGACTCCATGGCTATCCTCCCTATAAAGGGGAAGGTGGCTCTCCTTTTCCTAATTGGTGAGATCTCATATCTCTTAAAAATTTCACATGTGCACGAACATTTGCTGCATATCTATTTTTTTTGAAGCTTAGAAGAGGGGGAAACACTCGGCGGTGTTTACCCCAATGTATTATAAAAATAAAAGGAAAAGAGAAATTACAGAGAGTAGAGAAAAAGTACTAAAACCGACCAACCCGAGAAGAAGGCCGCATACAGTGGAAACCCCCAGAAAAATCCCATAAGACTACCCCTGAGACCAATCCTCCAGAAGCCGCAATGCACGTATAATGATATTCTCCCTGTAGAACCGTTGAGACGTGCCGCAATGCACGTATCCCTGTAATAACATTTGCTGCATATCTATTCACAGAAATAATTCCAAATTATTTTGTGATAATTTCAATCATGCCATCGATAAATTGTAAATCATATACACACATGCAAAATAAAATGTTAATTGCATTTACAATTAATTGTCCAATGTGAATCCAATTCACATCATAATTTATATCGTAAATAATAATTACAAATAAATCTCTCCAATATATTATAAATCACATTTATAATATTTATGATTGTTATGGATAATGATATCTATATTGATCATCTCCTTGATAATTAAATCACATTTAATTATCTTGGATCTTTATTCTCATATGTTCAAATAATGTGAATCACATTCACATTATTCGTAATAATTAAATCATACTTAATTATCAATTTTTCTCAATGCTCAAATACATTATCAACAATAGAATTATTCTTGAACTCTTTCAAGAGTAATGTGCTTTCTCCACAGATACTTGGAGATAAGGACATGGCGATTGTATATTTCATGTATAGTAACTTGGATATTGAGATCATATTTCAAATTCAGATCTCGAGGACCTCTCATAGATGTTTGATGAAATCAATATTAAATCTTACCTTCTCATTGCATCCAAATCACATTCAGATCAATGTCCAACATTTGGACTAAGATTACTTTACTGGTCTACTGAGAGGAGTCACTAAAATCCAAACTTGTTTCATCACTCTTTCGAAATGGAAGTGTCACTGTTATACAATCGTTTACAATCACATCACCCTCGCGTATTCCTAATACCTGTACATTCTGCATACTAGAAGACCTAGGATAAACATGAAGATTTGGATCACGTTTGAACTGCCTCCTTCAACTTTTTATCATTAAGTTTCTTATTTGATCATTGGGAGTTGGTATCGATCATAAACTTTTCAAAAATATATATCATACCTAAGTATTGATCGTATACTTTCCAAAAGCGTAGATCATACCTACAAATTCATTCAAGCTTCCAAAGTGAGATGACCTTGCATGGAATTTAATCCCAATATCTCATGAGTAAGCTCATTTTCTGTCTCAGCAGTGAATCTGTATGATCTTTTTGAGAGATCGTATTACTCATGTCATTGTATGCACACCAGTTTGCCGATGTATAGACCTTGATTAGGTCATCAACCTAATGGTCTGCTTAATGTACATACTCAGACATATAGTAATACATCTCTCTCAGGTCAGAGGATGCGTGCTTATATCATGACAGTATACGGCATAGGTCTTGGTTATCTCGATCTCATTAAGTCAACTCTTTGACCTAACTTATCTAACACCTCCGAATCTCTATTATGCAGAGGACCTGCATCAAGAGGTCGGTCAGATATCAATCTTTAAAGAATGATTGCCATCTACTTCTCAGACTGGAGATCATCTCTTAACAATCATTTGATGGTGCTTGATGAGTCAATATAACTCTTTAGATATCATCCAAGCACTAGCTTCTATGATTCAATCATTGAATCAACACCTGTATGAACATTAAGATGGCCATGGTACATAATCCTATTTGTACTAAGGGATGTTTTATGCAAATTAGTTATTCTTCATTTCAGATTAAGGAGTGAATTGCAATAACATTTATTGCATAATGGCTCGCCGTGGGCTCACATGTCCAACATATGTGTCACATGCAGTGATAAATAATTGGAACCCTCCAGGCTCCTATGGTTTAGTCCATGTTGGAGTATTTAGTTGTGCGCCACTTATGTAATAGGAGGGTAAATGGATCCCTCCAGGATCCATTTATCTCATCTAGTCTTTACTCCCACATCTACCAGTTTGGAGATGTGAAGACTCAATGAAGGCTATATATAGACCCGTACATCCCTGTAGTCAGATGAGAAAATCAATAGACACATATGACCCTTTGAGGCCTTCTCTCGTGGTTTCATCCCACTCCTCATGGAGTAGGGTTCCACATAAAAATCTATGTGTCAAGTTTATCTTTCTGTTCTTTATGCTCTGTTTATCATTTAGCTTCCACATTCTCTATTTTCTATCATGGTATCTGAGCGTGTTCGATTCTCAAGGATCTGTTCTTGATGATTTATTTTTATGTATTATTCGAGATTCGATTTTGATGTTATTATTCTGGAAGATCATATTTGGTTCGAAGATTTGAATTCAGTTCGAGGGTTTTTGTTCAAAATCCCAGATCGTCCAGGAGCGACAGCGTCATCCATCTTCATCGGCCAGGCGATGCCCTTCAGATCGCGTCAAACTAGGGTTTTCACACAGAAACCTTACTTTTGTTCAAAGATAGCGTCATCCTTGCGCAACCATGTATGCAGTTTGGGGTTCCAGTTCGAAGGAGATCCAAGTTCCTGTTCTAGGGTTTTTGAAACCCTATATTTTATTCTCCAAGCTGCCCCTTCGACCACGGGTCCACATCTCTCCACTCGCAATGCTTCAGGCCGCGACAAGCGGCGAGAGCCTTCTGCTCCGCGCGATCCCTCCCTTGCGCGAACCTCCTGTATCAGGCAACATCTTAGTCCTCATGTTCCAGTCGACTCTTCGTTTTGTCCTTTGGCGGTTGCAACTCCCCAACAACCGTATCTCCCTCTCCTCAACAGCCGAGCTCCTCCGGTAGCGAGAGTTCGATTCTGGGTGCGTGCAGGCGGTGCCTTGCACATACAAATCCTCGACGGCGCAACTCGCGTGCTCCCCTATCAGCGACGGTGCCTCCGTGCTCCCTTCCTGGAAGCCCGCTCCTCCATGGCGCAGGCAGGCACCACATGCAATCATGGAAGGTCGGTATCGAGAGGTTGGGGGTATCGAAATAGAAGTGTATATCCTTTTACAGGGATATCAACGATATATCGGCGATATATCGCCGTATCGGCCCATATCGGTAAAATGAATGGATTCAGTACAAAAAATACAAGATATCGACCGATATCGCCGATATTTCATCGATATCCCTATATATGAATGTTATTATTCATGCAAGCTTGATTCCACTACCTATGTAGCTACACCTAGTATTAAAACAATCTATGATTTATATACTTTGTCCCGTATTGGTAGGGTATGGTGCGACAAGAGGATGCATATAATGGTTCTTCAACTTGGTGTATATTTACAAGTTATTTCACGTTGTAAAACTTGAATGAAATCCATTTCCAATATCTATGAGTCAATTCTTCAAAAAAATCTATAAGTCACGAATCAACATTAATATCGATATGTTCGAAATGATAGATATATGCAATATAAGCTGTATAGATGATCGATGTGTGCGATCTAAGAGTATATTTGTAAGTTATTTAGTGATCTAAGAACTTGGATAAACTCCCTCCATTTCCAATATATATAGTATGCCAACAACTAACTATATCAGCGATATGTTCGATATGATCGATATAAGGATCATAGTCCTCATAAATGATCTATAAGTATTTTCTAGGTGTATATTTGTAGTATTTCATGTTACAAGAACTTGAATGAAATCAATTTCCAATATTTAGAAGTCAAGAATCAATATTAATATCGATATATTCGATATGACTGATATGTGCGATACCGATATGTGCGATATATGGTTTATAAATGGACCGATATGTGTGATATAAGTGTGTATTTGTACGCTATTTGTTTTTTTAATATCTTGGATGACCTTAGATTCTGAAAAAAAATGCCAAAAAATTGGCTTTTTTGCGCCGTTTTCGTCATTTCCACCGATATCGTCGATATATCGTCGATATATCCCGATATATCTATTTCCAGGCGGACCGAAACGATATCGATATCGATACGGCCTTCCATGCATGCAATAGCGGAGACCATCACGATCCATCCGTGATTCTAGGCGGCGCAACCGCGTAGGCGGAGGCGTTGTAACCTCCAGGTGGTGAAGAGAGTACACCCCAGAAGCCCTTGGCGAGGAGATGGCATGTTCGATGCTCCAGGCGGAGCATTCCCTGCTCCTGGCAGCGGCGGAAGAGGAAATCCTTGGAGGGGGTTGTGATTCAGAAAGGGTTCCGAGAAGGGAACCCTAATATATTAGAGGTGCAGGTGGGCAGGGTCCCTTCAGAGTCATCGGGGGTGACGTTCCTCATTCCATGGATCCTGCAATGGGAACCCTAAGAAGGGTTTGCTTCCTTCGAGCCCTAGTGGGCTTCTTTTATTAAAAAAAGAAAAAAAGGGGAGGGGGTTTTCAGGCCCAATAGTGGGCCACACAAAAAAAGAGGGAAAAAATGGGGAATGGAATATTTGTAAAAAAGGGAAAACAAGAGTGGACCCTTTAGGTTGTGGTTTAAAAAAATCTCTGAAAAAGACGCGTACAAAGAAAAGACATATGCATTTTAAAAAAAAGGCTTACTTTGAAAAAAATGCCACAGCTATAAAAATGGATATAGCCGAGGAAAAGTTTGCAAGGAAAGTCGGAAAAAAAATTGTGATCGCTTTACTGATGTTTTATCTCCCCAGTTTATTGTCTTCTCCCAACTTGGTCGATGTCTTCATTCCGATCAATATGAGAGAAAGGGGGAGTATATGTAGAGTCATAGATCTATTCAGATGCCAGATTCTCCAGACCAGCTGATTTCCAAACTCTACAGTTGTCAAATGTTTAGACTCGACGACAGATTTGTTCCGAGTCTGCAGTTTCAGACTCACACATGTATGCGTTCTTTCAGATGAGCACATGTTTGCCATCTTTTGTCGTGGTCCCCATCATTCTTCTTGTTTTGTCGGCCAGAGTTTTTATGTGAGCCATAGGGATTCCAGAGCAGAGAACCATTCCCTATGCCATGTTGGCAAGGGTTTTCATGTGGTATCATAGAGACTCTAGAGTAGAGTACCATTCTCTGTGCCATGACCTCAAATTTCAGTGAAATTCGGTCGAATTTCTGTCGAATATCGATATCCAGTTGAAATCGAATCGAAATGATCAAAATATGGGGATCCTAGTACAAAAAATGGATCGAAATGATCGAAATTCCAATCGACATTCCACTGAAATTCCACTGAAATTCTGTTTTGATCGATACCGAAATGGTGACCGAAACCGACATTTTGGGCCTTGCTCTGTGCAAGATAGGAGAGACCCAGTTCTCTGACGAGGAGACTTTCATACTCCATTCTTCAGCGACCGTGGACTCTAACGAGGATTGCATTCCACGACCCTTTCAGTTTGACCCTTTTCAGAGATGGAGCAATTGTTCACATGTTGTGGCGGGCTAGAGTACTCCGATGAGGAGACTCATTTTCAGTTGTAGTGACTCTGACAGGCGCAGTACAGAGCACATGCTCTCCGACGAGGAGATTCAGTTGACTCACACTCCAGCCTGTTCATCCCCCTCACCTGCATGGCATGGGAAGCAACGTCCTCGACAACAATCGACAGTTGTGCGCGTTGAGTTGATATTGTCTGTAGTGTCCAAGGTTTGAAAAAACTAAAAACGGAACGAGGCGGTTTCCCTAGAATCAAGGCGAGGCATAAGCCTCAGTTTACAAGGATAAATATCTATAAAAACTACAATAAATATATACTAATGGACTTATATATATTCTAACTAACATAAGATATATATCACTATAAGATATGATAAAATTATAAAGATAAAAACATCGAAAGAAAGATATACAAATGTATGAGAATGCATCTGTTGATATTCATAAGAATTCTAACTATCTAACCCAAGTTGAAGAATCGGTGTATGCATACCTCCTGCCATAACATACCCCAACAAGACGAGGATCTCGCTGCCCAGTCAGCGAGTCTGGGGAGGGAGGGGGTCTAGGGGGGAGCAGGTGCGCTCCCCCCTGTGGGGGTGTGGGGGCAGCGCCCCCAGCGAAATTTTTTATTAAAGATTTGATTTCTCTTCGGATATATATAGCTGTTTGTATAAGAATAGTACATGAACTCCCCTTGAATTCTATCTTGTTTGTCCTTCTCGGCATATTGCATAGCTTATTGTGTAACAACTCCTTAAAATTAAGTTTACAAGTAATGTTTTAAATGATGTTTGCATATTCATATGCTTAAGGGTATAACTTAAGAGTTTTTGACAGAATTGGACATATGACCCTCTCTCATTGGTTTTTCGCTATAAAAACATTGGAAAGGGTTTATATACACGTTTACCAGAATTTATATATGTGAAAAATGATAAGAAAAGATGATTTGTTGTTTATTCAAGAGGTCTAGAGGTCCTTATATAGGACTAAACCCTAGAGGGCTCAAAGGAGAATATTCTATAGAATATTCTTTATAGAATATAGAATATTCTCTATAGAATATTCTTTTAACAAATAGCCACATAGAATATTCTCTTAACATAAAAGCCCTCGTTTGGTTACAATATAATATAAAGAAAGAAATCTTCTGCAATCTCTAACACTCCCCCTCAAGTTGGAGCATGTCCATCGATCATGCCCAACTTGGAAGATATCCAGGAAAGGCGCTTCTTTGATAAGGCCTTTGTGAATATGTCTGCAAGCTGAAGATCTGTTGAGATATGTGGTGTAGAAATCTTGCCTTCTCGTACAACATCACGAACAAAATGACAGTCGATCTAAATGTGTTTTGGTCCTCTCATGGAACACAGGATTTATAGCAATATAAGTGGCAGATTTGTTATCACCGTATAGAGGTACATGAGTAGTGATAGCAATATTGAGTTCTTTCAAAAGAGACCGTAACTAGGTAATTTCGCATGTGGCTTGGGCCATTGCCCTATATTCTGCCTTTGCACTGGATCGGGAAACCACTGTCTGTTTCTTGCTCCTCCAAGTAACAAGGTTACCTCCTACCATCATCTCATAGTCCATCGTAGAATGACGATCCTCAGGTGAGCTTGCATAATCAGCATCAGCATAAGCAGCAACCTTAGTGTATCCATTTGCCCCATAGAATAGACCACGTCCAGAGGAGTCCTTCAGGTAGCGAAGGATCTGAAGAACATCTTGCCAGTGGCTGTAGCATGGTTTCTCCATGTGTTGGCTAGCTCTGTTCACGGCATATGATATGTCTGGCCTAGTAACAGTAATGTACAGAAGTTTGCCATCTAGGCTTCTGTATCTTGTGATATCTTCAAAGGCAGGATCATCTGGTGTAGAATGTTTCTTTGGTTCTGCAGGTATGCCAGAGGGCTTGCACCCAAGTAGTCCTGCCTCAGTTAGTATATCTAAGCAGTACTTTATTTGTGACATATGAAGCCCCTTCTTGGTGCGTAAGACTTCTATACCCAGAAAATAACAAAGTTGCCCCAGATCCTTGGTGACAAAAACCTTTTGCAGAAAAGTCTTCATTTCTAGCTCTCCTTTATCATCGTCACCTGTAACAACCATGGCATCCACATATACAGCTAGTATGACAGTACCTGTTGATCGTTTTCTGACAAAGACAGAATGGTCAGATGTAGTTCTCTGAAAGCCCAAAGTGTTAATCTCTGAACTAAGTCTGTCAAACCATGCCCTCGGACTTTGCTTTAGACCATAAATTGCTTTACGAAGTCGGCAAACATACTCCCCCTTGACTTCGTAACCTGGGAGTTGCATCATGTAAACCTCTTCCTCAAGATCACCATATAGAAATGCATTCTTGACATCCAGTTGAAAAATAGGCCATTCTTTTTTTACGGCTACAGAGAGGATAGTGCGAATAGACCCCATCCTGGCAACATGTGAAAAAGTCTCGAAGTAATCAACTCCATATGTCTGTGTAAAGCCTTTTACCACAAGTCTTGCTTTCAGTCTGTCAATAGAACCATCTGGAGAATGTTTCGTAGTAAAGACCCATTTGCTGGCAACATGCCTGACACCTTCGGGACACCGAACTAGATCCCATGTTCCTCTGGAATTGAGAGCATCCATTTCTCCATTCATAGCTTGTCTCCACCCGTGGTCCTATAACGCACTGTGATAGTCTCTTGGGACAGAGATTGTCATAAGAGCATCTGCATATCTTTTATCAGAACATGATAGGCTATCAGTGGATGTGTAATTAGACATAGGATGAATAATGCATTACCTCTTTGTTCTGTGTAGGGCAATGGGAAGCTCCTGAGGATCATCTGGAGTAGTGTTGGTGGGGGCACTTTAAGATGGCATATTTTCCTGCAACAAAGGAACAGGTAGAGGAACATCAACAAGAGGGGACACATGTTTTCTTTTATAGACAATTGGTGGAGGAGGAAGTTCTAATGGTATGTCAGACACATATTGATTAAAGAAGCGAGTTTGTTCGAAAAAGGTGGCATCAACTGATATATAATAGCGTTTACCACAAGGATCATATCATCTATACCCTTTCTTTGTTTGGGAATAACCTAGAAAAACACATTTAATTGCACGTGACGATAATTTGTCTGCAGTATGAAAGTTGTGAACAAAAGCGGTGCATCTAAAAATCCGCAGAGGTAGGGGAAATGGTGAGTCATTTGGATACAATAAGGCAAAGGGTGTGGAGCCATTTAGGGAGACAGAGGGAACTCTATTGATAAGATGGACAGCAGTGAGAATAGCATCTCCCCAATAGATTTCGGGGACCTTCATTTGGGTAAGAAGAGAGCGGGCAATGTCGAGGAGATATCGAAGTTTCCTTTCAACTACCCCATTCTGTTGGGAGGTATATGGGCAAGAGGTTTGATGGATAGGACCCTGGGAAGCAAAGAAGGATGTCAAATCATTTCGTGTAAATTCCAGTGCATTATCAGAACGAAATATTTTAACAATAGTGGAGAAGATGTTTTTGACATAGTAAAAGAAATTCTTGATAATATTGTTAATTTCTGAACGTTCCTTTAACAGGAAAACCCAAGATGATCAACTGTAGTCAACCACAAAGACAACCTAATATTTATGACCACTTAGACTTCGGATCGAATAGGGTCCCCAGATATCACAGTGAACCAGTGCAACAGGAGTACGACGGCGAGGCTCAGTCCGTGCAGGAAAGGAGGCTCGATGATGTTTCCCGACTGACATGCTTCACACTCAAAGGGTTTCAGCATAGAAAGTTTAGGGAACATCGTGGAGAGAGCTTTAGCAGAAGGGTGACCAAGACGAAGGTGCCATAGAAAGGGATCTTCAGAGGTGGAGACCGCACCAGCGAAGTTGGAATCAGAAGGGATGTCGAGGTAACAGAGGTCGTTCCTCTCATGACCCCCACCAAAAATCTTCCTCGTCTGGATGTCCTGAAAATAACAACAAACCTCATCAAAAATAACACGAAAGTTAAGCTGACGACATAGCTTCTGTACTGATAGAAGGCTGAGAGGAAAAGCAGGGGCACAATGAACATCTGTTAGATGCAACTTGGAAGAAAAGTTGACAATACCAACATCAGTCACTGGGGAATGATCCCCATTCGCAACCTGAACAGTCTTCACAGAGGAAGACGGCTGGGAGGAGGTTAGCAAACTTCCTTCTCCCGTCAGGTGGGTAGAGTCTCCAGAATCAATAATCCATGCATGCTTAGAGGCAGAGGCAGAGTTTGCTACTGTACCTGAGGTAGTAGCCAGGCTAGCAGTAGGGGCATAAGCATTACTATCAGAAGGACTAGATTCTTGCAGCAGTTGTCGTAGGCGAGCATATTCAGAAGAAGTGAATGGGGTTTGTGCCTCGCTGGTTTGCTGAGTAAATGTTTATGCATTTGCATCATACGATACTTCATCATAGGCATTGTTAGCGTTAGGTTGCATCCCAAACGTTGCCCAGCAGCGATCATAAGGATGATTCCAGCGTCCACAATGTACACATGTTGGATACCGAGTAGAAGAATCACGACCACGTCCACGATCGCGTCCGCGTCCAGAGTCACGGCTGCGTCCAGATTCATGACCACGTCCACACCCTGAGTCACGTTCCCGTCCTCGATAGTTATGACGCCCTCTGTATCCTGAGGAGGTATAATGGGCCATCGTCTCTGTAGAGGTGTGGGTGGTAGAGTGCTGAATTGGAGCCTCTAGCTCCTGTAAGCGTCCGAAGATGGTCTCAAGAGTAGGTAGAGTATCAGCCATCAGGAACTGATCTTTCACAGGCTTATATTTTGGATTTAACCACGAGAGAAATCTGTAAACCTGCTATTCAAAACGTTCTCCTACTTGTTTATCACAACATGTAGGCTGAAAAATAAGGAGTTCCTCAAAAAGGTTTGTAAGAAGCCTGTAGTATTCGATAAGACTTGATTCTCCCTGAGTAGCAGACCAAATCCTTGTGTATATGTCTGACAGACGAGACTTAGTCGTCTTCTGAGAATATGTACGCTCAAGGTTTTCCCACATTGCCTTAGCGGTATCTTTGTAAAGAAGATTCGTAGCAATGTTTGGATCGACATTGATCGTCATCCAAGTGATAACCTGACAATTATCAACAAACCAAGTTTCACAATCCTTATCAGTTTCCGCAGGTGGAACTTTTGTAAGAACGTAGCTCTTGCGCTGGCCACCAACAAACACTTTGAAAGACCGAGACCATAGAACATAATTTTCGGAGCCCTTCAACTTGATAGAAGTGCCCTGTACCAACAAAGAAGTAGGGTACGAGGACTTGATCTCGGGAGACGTCATCGTAGCGGCTTAGGTCAAGAAAAAGTGACCTAGAGAGTATATCTTGCCTTAATTTATCATCAAATATCTAAACCCTCATCAAGGAATAAGAATGATGAGGCAATGATCGTTTGATGACACAAGAGGGGGCCTAGCGGAGTCTGCCTGGCGGTGCAAGGAGGCCCTAGGAGGGCTGGCCGAGGTGCCTGGCAGCACGAGGAGGCGCGAGGCGGGCCTGGCCGGCCTGGCAGTGGTACCTGAAGGATATGGAATTATCCTCAAGCGCATCACGAAAGCGTGATCGTCGTATCAGATACGATGCCGAACGACTAGTCGTACTAGTTGTTCTGTGCAGTGGAATTTAAAAAATTTTCATGCGATGAAACCACATGATCCAAGAACGATTCTCAGATCGTTTCATCTACAACCACAACAAGTATAGAAGAATACCTCTTGAAGCGTGGTTGATCAAGTCTCTAAAGAAAGAGACCTCCTGTCTCAAGCCCGATCGTCGGTGAGATCGCTTGCGAGCGCGGGGATGAACCGCGTAGTCCTCGCAATCTAAGAAGATGATCCAAGCACGGTTGCTCTTGATCTCGTCGTACGAGATCGAACGTCTCCTTCGTGAGCGTAGCACTCCAAGAAGACGGAGAATCGAAGAACGTCGAAGCGGCGGCGCGCTGGCGAGAGCGTCGACGAGTCTCTCCTCTAGGGTTTGGTGGACGGCCACCAAGAAAAGGGAGAGAGAGGTTGGCGTGTGAGAAGAAAATGAGAGAGAGAGAGCTCCAATATTGCATATACAAGAGAGCAAGGTATGCCTCTCTATTTATAGGGTTTTGAGATCCATGGATCTCAATCCATGGGACATATAAAATCAATGGATGAGATTGATTTGTGTCCAATCCAATGGTCAAGAATGTTGTTGGTAAAACCAACAAATTATGATCTAATTTAGATTAAAATATATTTGAAAAAAATCAAATATAAATCAATCCTAAATTATATCAACAAATAAGGAGAGAATATACATGGAGATCAAATCTCCCATGCATAATCAAGGTGGATGGCCACCCATTCCAAATAGGACATGGGTGCCGCCCACCACATTCCATGTGGGGCAATCTCATGGATTTCCATGAGATTGCATGTATCCTTGATTTTCTCCATTGTTTATTTCCAACAACATTTGTTGGGATTTATTCACCAAAATAATTCACAATTAATTTTGGGAATATTGCAATCTTGACATTGGAAAATTGTGAATCATATTCACAACCCAAAACAACATATAATTTACATTGTCAATTAATTACACAATGTGTATCCAATACACATAATAATTAATCAACAAATATAAATTATAATTAACTCTCTCTAATACATTATAAATCACATTTATAATATATTATGAGTAATTGGATACTTCTATCCACATTATTCTTATCCATAATAATTAAATCACATTAATTATATTGGATCATTTCTTCACACATCAAGATGATTAAATCACATTAATCATTATTTCTTCTTTGCTTAAGTCCATGGAATTATTCCTGAACCCTTCAAGAATAATGCGATTTCTCCGCAGATACTTGGAGATAAGGACAGGGCGATTGTATTGTTCCACATATAGTGACTTGGATGTTGAGATCATATCTCAAATCCAGATCCCATGGGCCTCCCACTGATGCTTGATCAAATCAAGACCGTAGACCTAATCTTCTCATTGCATCTGAATCTCATTCAGATCAATGTCCAGTTCATGGACTAAGATTAGGTCACTTCTCTAATGAGAGGAGTCACTAAAATCCAAAACCGTTTCATCACTCCCTTGGAATGGAAGCGTCATGGTTATACAATTATGATCACATCACCCTCAGGTATTTCCTACACCTGTACATCCTACATACTGGAAGACCTATGATCATTCTGAAGATAATGATCACTTTTTCACTATCATCTTCAGGATTTGATCATTAAGTTTCTCAATCTTGGTCATTGGGATTTGGTATAGATCATATGCTTTCACAAAGCATATATCTCACCTTCAAATTCATGTCATGCTTCTAAAGCATGACGACCATGCATGGAATTTGATCAGTCCCAATACCTCATGGGTGAGCTTATGTCTCCCGGTCCATAAGTGAACCTGTATGATCCCTTTGAGAGATCGTATTACTCATACGTCCTTACATGCACGCCAGCTCGCCGGTTATAGACCTTGGTTAGGTCATCAACCTATTGGTCTGCCAAATGTAAATACTCAGACATATAGCAACATATCTGTCTTCGGTCAGAGGATGCATGTCTATGCTGTGACAGTATTCAACATAGGTCTTTGGTTATCTCGATCTCGTTAAGTCAACCCATTTACTCAACTAACCTGACACCTCTGAATCACTATTCCCATGCAGAGGTCCTGCATCAAGAGGTCAGTCAGATATCAGCCATTTGAGAAAGGATTGCCATCTCCTACTCAGGCTGGAGATCATCACTTAACAATCATTTGACGATGCTTGATGAATCCTCTATCTAACTCCTTAGATATTCATCCAAGCATCAACCTCTATAGTTCATTCAATGAATCAACAGCTGTATGATCATCAAGTTGGCCATGGTACATAACCCTTATTGTACAGAGGGACCCTATAATGCATTCATTCATTTAATCTTAGAAAGGGAGTGAAAAATAATCAATAACTTTCATTGATAATTTATTCATTACAATAACATTTATTGTAGGAATGGTTCACCCAAGGCTTACATTGCTAACAATCTCCCACTATCCCTCAGAACCATTCAGGTACAATCCTTAAACCCATACTCATGACATGCTGGTCAAAAACCTTCCGTGTCAGAGGTTTACTAAGAGGATCAGCAACGTTGTCTGCAGAGGCCACCTTGGTGATGATGATGTCACCACGCTTTTTTATCTCCCGAATGATGTGGTATTTTCTTTCCACGTGCTTGCTCTTCTGATGCCATCTGGGTTCCTTTGCCTATGCAATGGCTCCCGTGTTATCGCAGAGTAACGGGATGGGAGTATCAAAGGAAACTACGCCAAGCTTCATGACGAACTTGCGCAACCACACCGCCTCCTTTGCAGCATCCGATGCGGCAATGTATTCGGCTTTTGTTGTTGAATCTGCAGTAGTGTCCTGCTTCTTGCTTCTCCAGCTCACAGCACCACCATTCAACAAGAACACAAACCCTGATGTCGACTTTCAATCATCTACATCCGATTGGAAGTCAGAATCTGTGTATCCCAAGACTTGGAGATCACCATCTCCATAGACCAAGATGTAATCTTGCGTCCGTCTTAGATTATTTGAATATTTCTTTACTGCATTCCTGTGTTGTTCTCCATAGCAGGATTGGTAACGACTTACCACTCCCACTGCATAGCAGATGTCTGGCCTAGTACACATCATGGCATACATTAAGCTTCCTACGGCTGATGCATTATGACATCCAGCCATGGACTTCTTTTCCTCAACAGTTTGAGGACCCATTCCTTTAGACAGGTAGATACCATGTCTTAAGGATAGGAATCCTTTCTTAGAACTATCCATACGGAATTGTTCAAGAATCTTCTTAATGTACCCATGTTGTGACAATCCCAAAATCCTCTTTTCTCGGTTTCTGAACAACTTCAGGCCTAAGTTGTCAGAGGCTTCTCCAAGATCTTTCGTCTCAAAGGTATGGAATAGCCAAATCTTTACACTGGTCATCATCCATATATCATTCCCAATGATAAGGATGTCATCTACGTAAAGCACGATGAATACAATGACGCTTCCACTAAGCTTCTTGTATACACAAGGTTCATCGGGATTCTGCACAAAATCATAACTCTTTATGGTTTCGTCAAATCTGATGTTCCAGCTACGAGAAGCTTGCTTGAGCCCATTAATGGATTTCTTCAGCTTGCATACTTTACCATCCTTAGTTATGAAGCCCTGGGGCTGCTCCATGTAGATATCCTCCTCGAGGTATCCATTGAGGAAAGCCGTCTTGACGTCCATCTGCCAGATGTCGTAGTCAAGATATGCAGATATAGCTAGCAGTGTCCTGATGGATTTAAGCATAGCCACAGGAGAGAATGTCTCATCGTAATCGATGCCTTCTCTTTGTGTGTAGCCCTTGGTTACGAGCCGTGCCTTGAAAGTCTCTACTTTCCTATCAGGTCCCCTCTTTCTCTTAAAGATCCATTTACACCCAATGGGTTTTACCCCTTTAGGTGGATCCTCTAGGGTCCATACATCATTCTTATGCATGGAGTCAATCTCTGACTTCATTGCTAGCATCCATCTATCCATGTCTTGATCCGCGAGTGCTTCATCAAATGAAGTAGGAGCAATGTCAGTCTCACTTGACACATGGAATCTATACCTTTCAGGTGGTGCAACCACCCTCGAATTCCTTCGAAGAGGTATGGGTGTTTCATCTTTATTTATCTCTTCAGTTTCTGGTCTAGGAGGCTCAGAATCCTCAAGGGATTCAATGAGTTCCTCTACTTCTTTTTTGTCTTGACCTTTAAGGAAATCATCCTCCAGAAACTTCACATCTCTTGAGACAAAAACCTTTTGGGTCTCAGGGTCATAGCGCTGGTATCCAATACCATCTTTAACATACCCAATGAAATAACACTCACGAGTGTGAGATTCCAGCTTACTTGCATCCACGTTCTTCGCATGGACCAAGCAACCCCAAACCCTCAAGTGATTAACACTAGGTTTGGTTCCATACCAGAGCTCATGAGGAGTCTTAGGCACAGATTTGCTAGGAATCTTATTCAGGATATATATTGCAGTCTCTACTGCATATCCCCAGAAACTAAGAGGTAAATGTGCTATACTCATCATTGAACGGACCATGTCCATGATGGTCCTGTTGCGTCTTTCAGCAACACCATTAAGTTGGGGAGTTCCAGGAGGAGTGAGATTGGAAACAATTCCATTCTCCTTAAGATATTCCTTGAATTCATCTGATAGGTACTCGCCACCTCAATCCGATCGAATCCGTTTAATCTTCCTATCGGTTTGGTTCTCAACCAAAGCCTTGAACTCTTTGAACTTTTCAAAGGTTTCAGATTTATGACGTAATAGGAAGACAAACCCGTATCGCGAATGGTCATCGATGAACGTCAAATAATATCGATATCCATTTCGAGTCGCGGTACTGAAGGGACCACATACATCGGTATGTATTAGGTCAATAATACCTTCGTGTCTTGTAACCTTGTTACGAAAAGACATCCTAGTCATTTTACCTCGAATACAATGTTCACAGGTAGACAAAGATTGAATCTGTAGAAAATCTAAAGGTCCACCCTTTATCAATCTGTTGATCCTATCTACAGACAAATGACCAAACCTTTGATGCCAAATCATATTCGAATGATTTTTATTTTCCCTGGATCTCTTTGGGTTTTTACTAGTGGTTGTAACATTCATGGCATTCTCATTAATGCACAATTCATAGAGTCCTCTAGAAGTTAAAATACCTTCTGCAATATATTTATCATAATGATTTATGACTAATTTATTACAGAACAGGAATGAATATCCACTTCTAACTAGCTTAGATACAAATATCAAATTCCTTCTAACTTCAGGTACATAAAAACACTCTTTAAGTACTAGGACTCTACCACTAGATAATGATAGTCGACTTGTCCCGACGGCGACTGCTGCAACAATTGCATCAGATCCCATCTGGATGACTATCTCCTCTTTTTCAAGACTTCTAGTTTCCTGAAACAAATGCAACAAATTGCATACATGAACAGAAGCACCAGAGTCTACAACCCAACTTCCTTCTCGTCCAACGAGAAAGCTAGTTTCAATGATGAAAGTAAATTTCATACCTGTTGGGGCTTTACCTTTGTCTGATGACTTCAGGTATTCCAGGCAGTTACGCCTCCAGTGCCCCGGCTTTTTGCAGTGGTGACAGACGTCGGTTTTCTTCGACGCCATTAGAGTGGATGCATTTGAAGAAGAGCCAACACCTTGTCCCTTCTTCTTTCTCTTCTGGGCCGAGCCCTTCCGAGAATCTTGCTTCCGACCATGCTTCCCTCTGACCTGTGCAACCATTGCATTGCCAGCGGGACCATCTTTCTTCATTACATCTTCTGCAGATTTTAATGCGGCAAGAAGACCAGCGCTTGTCTATTACAGCTTGTTCATGTGGAATGAGACTACAAAGTTATTGAAAGACTTGGGCAACGACAGCAGATTGAAGTCAGCTTGCATGTCTGCATCCATGGTTGCCCAAGAGTCTCCAGCTCCGACAAGTACCCAAACATTTTGAGTACATGTTCACGGACCGAAGTCCCTTCCTGCATCTTGCAGCGAATGAGTTCTTTCATAACATTGTACCACTGGGTGCGGTTAATGTCACCAAACATATCTTTAAGATTCTGCATTATCTTCTGGCATGTGCTCATCTCCACATGTTGCTTCTGCAGAACATTGGAGAGAGAACCCAGGATATAGCATCTAGCTAAGACATGATCTTCATCATACTTGTCATTGTATGCTTTTTCTTCCTTGGATTTAGGGTTCTCATGCTTGTCCTCGGAGAGCACATAACTTATGCGCTCTGCTGAGAGAACAAGCTCCAAATTACGGATCCAATCCGAGTAATTTGGGCCGGTCAATTGGTTGACCTCAAGAAGCCTACTAAGTGGGTTCAAGGACTTCATTTTTTGAAATTAAGAATGCACTATATTAGAACATATTAAACATATATTCATATTTATGATATTTGATTAAGGCATTTTAAATCAATTTGTTCTTGCTCTGTCAACCTTGAAAGTTTATTCCCTTAATCACTTTCAAAGTAAGAGATATACTTACCATTATATCTCAAGCAAGAATTGGGATCTCCTCCTTATCTTTGTCATATCCCAATAATATGAGAACCTATGACTCCAATAAAGAGAAGCGGGAACACATTCCGCCTTGCAAGTCCAACTTGCATCTCCCAATTCGGTCTTTTGTACCCAGGCCCACCACCCCTAAGGTGATGTTGACCTGTCATTAATTGAACCAACCGTCAACATGAATACAACTCGCTATGCGCAATCCAATATCGCCCCAATAATATGAGGACCCGATATTGGGGTCACTACGCATACATCCTTACTCTTTCGAGAAGCGACGAGCCCGATCCAAATGCGCTTGCATACAGGAGCTGTCACTTCGGACAGGCGTCTCCCACATGCAATCCCTAGCGACGGAACTCTTCGCCTTGATGGGAGACCATGGATGTCACTTATGTGATCCTCCATCTCATATTCAAATTTTAATCAATTATTATGAATCATATTCATATAATTAATTCTTCCAAGGGAAATGACAACTCTATTCATAATAGAGTGTCTAAGTTGGACATAATCAATTTAATCATATTAAATTTATTATCAATCCAATTCAATCAACAAACTTGATCATTTTTACTTGAATATATATGGTAATATATCAAAATACGTATTAATTCGAATTTTAATAATTAGAAAATACACCTTGATTTTCTCCGGCATTATCGAGTCCCTACCCGCTGTCATGGCCAGTACCGACGAGAGTGGGACAGATCACATACGCTGGAACCCGCAACCCCAATGCTCTCCGACTAGACACCATATCCACCACAGGAAAAGATAATGCCAAATATATCAATTTGTACTTGAGATGATCATCGGTTTTTCAACCGAAATTATACCATATAGTAATAATCAAAACATTTTTGATTATAAGGAAATTTGCTACACAAGTTCCCAATCCTATTCAAGTATCAAGTTTGATGATTGTGTTTCCAATTAAGATTTAGATCAAATCTAATCAATTAATTGGTTGAGGCCAAGTCAATTAAGTAAGTAATCATCTTCCAATATTTCTCAAATATTTTTCATGATTATTTCATGAAAATAACAATTAATTTCATTATGGTTCTTGATTAGGATTGCAATTTCAGTAGTGACCCCTACTCAATAAAACTAACATATCTTAATCAATTTAAATCCAAATTAGAGAAACTCAATTTTCAAAGATTGCTAACTTGATTTAGGACAGAACCCAAGTGATGTTTCACGCATTTCGAGACGGATCAAAACAGTAATTAACTCTTTAATCATGTTAAGATCTACAGTTCCCGCAACAGTGTATACATGTTCATTAAAACAACCATATCTCGAGCATACGGAATCCGATTTACGCAAACTTAGATCCTATGGTTTCCTTATTTAATGGGGAACAAAATACAAGTAAAGAATTCGTGCTTAAACATTTTAAACATGGCCGAAATTATTTACTAAACAGATATGCGAAATCAAATGCGATAAAAAACTTTCGCGTCCTTAATGAACCCAAGTCATCCTCGGTTTGCGAATCATATTCGAAACCGTCAACCTGGCTCTGATACCAGTTGAAGGATATGGAATTATCCTCAAGCGCATCACGGAAGCATGATCGTCGTATCGGATACGACGCAGAACGACTATTCGTACTAGTTGTTCTGTGCAGTGGAATTTAAAAATTTTTCATGCGATGAAACCACATGATCCAAGAACGATTCTCGGATTGTTTCATCTACAACCACAACAAGTATAGAAGAATACCTCTTTAAGTGTGGTTAATCGAGTCTCTAAAGAAAGAGACCTCCTGTCTCAAGTCCGATCGTCAGTGAGATCGCTTGCAAGCGCGGGGATGAACCGCGTAGTCCTCGCAATCCAAGAAGATGATCCAAGCACGGTTGCTCCTGATCTCGTCGTACGAGATCGAACTTCTCCTTCGTCAGCGTAGCACTCCAAGAAGACGAAGAACCGAAGAACGTCGAAGCGGCGGTGCGGTGGCGAGAGCGTCGACGAGTCTCTCCTCTAGGGTTTGGTTGTCGACCACCAAGAAGAAGGAGAGAGAGGTTGGCGTATGAGAAGAAAATGAGAGGGAGAGAGCTCCAATATTGCATATACAAGAGAGCAAGGTATGCCTATCTATTTATAGGGTTTTGAGATCCATGGATCTCAATCCATGGGACATATAAAATCAATGGATGTGATTGATTTGTGTCCAATTCAATGGTCAAGAAAGAATGTTGTTGGCAAAACCAACAAATTATGATCTAATTTAGATTAAAATATATTTGACAAAATCAAATATAAATAAGTCTTAAATTATATTAAAAAATAAGGAGAGAATATACATGGAGATTAAATCTCCCGTGCATAATCAAGGTGGACGGCCACCCATTCCAAATAGGACATGGGTGCCACCCACCACGTTCCATGTGGGGCAATCTCATGGATTTCCATGAGATTGCATGTATCCTTGATTTTCTCTATTATTTATTTACAACAACATTTGTTGGGATTTATTCACCAAAATAATTCACAATTAATTTTGGGAATATTGCAATCTTGACATTGGAAAATTGTGAATCATATTCACAACCCAAAACAACATATAATTTACATTGTCAATTAATTACACAATGTGTATCCAATACACATAATAATTAATCAACAAATATAAATTATAATTAGCTCTCTCTAATACATTATAAATCATATTTATAATATATTATGAATAATTGGATACTTCTATCAACATTATTCTTACCCGTAATAATTAAATCATATTTAATTATATTGGACAATTTCTTCATACATCAAGATGATTAAATCACATTAATCATTATTTCTTCATTGCTTAGATCCGTGGAATTATTCTTGAACCCTTCAAGAATAATGCGATTTCTCCGCAAATACTTGGAGACAAGGACAAGGCGATTGTATTGTTCCACGTATAGTGACTTGGATGTTGAGATCATATCTGAAATCCATATCCCATAGACCTCCCACTGATGCTTGATCAAATCAAGACCGTAGACCTATTCTTCTCATTGCATCTGAATCTCATTCAGATCTATGTCCAGTTCATGGACTAAGATTAGGTCACTTCTCTAATGAGAGGAGTCACTAAAATCCAAACCTGTTTCATCACTCCCTCAGAATGGAAGCGTCATGGTTATACAATCGTTTATGATCTCATCACCCTCAGGTATTCCAATACCTGTACATCCTACATACTGGAAGACCTATGATCATTCTGAAGATAAAGATCACTTTTTCACTGTCATCTTCAGGGTTTGATCATTAAGTTTCTCAATCTTGGTCATTGGGAAGTGGTATAGATCATATGCTTTCACAAAGCATATATCTCACCTTCAAATTCATGTCATGCTTCCAAAGCATGATGACCATGCATGGAATTTGATCAGTCCTAATACCTCATGAGTGAGCTCATGTCTCCCGGTTCATATGTGAACCTGTATGATCCCTTTGAGAGATCGTATTACTCATACGTCCTTACATGCACACCAGCTCGCCGGCGTATAGACCTTGGTTAGGTCATCAACCTATTGGTCTGCCAAATGTACGTACTCAGACATATAGCAACACATCTATTTCCGGTTAGAGGATGCATGCCTATGCTGTGACAATATTCAATATAGGTCTTTGGTTATCTCGATCTCGTTAAGTCAACCCATTGATTCAACTAACCTGACACCTCCGAATCACTATTCCCATGCAGAGGACCTGCATCAAGAGGTCAGTCAGATATCAGCCATTTGAGAAAGGATTGCCATCTCCTATTCAGGCTGGAGATCATCACTTAACAATCATTTGACGATGCTTGATGAGTCCTCTATCTAACTCCTTAGATATTAATCCAAGCATCAGCCTATATAATTCATTCAATGAATCAACAGCTATATGCTCATCAAGTTGGCCATGGTACATAACCCTTATTGTACAGAGGGACCCTATAGTGCATTCATTTATTTAATCTCAGAAAGGGAGTGAAAAATAATCAATATCTTTCATTGATAATTTATTCATTACAATAACATTTATTGTAGGAATGGTTCGTCCGGGGCTCACATTGCGAACAGTACCTGGCTGCCCTAGAGCAGCTTGGCGACACTCAGCCAAGGCGGTACGAGCCTAAGGCAGCGCGAGCCTAAGGCAAGAGGTGCAGAGACCAGAGGCAGCACGCGGCTGCAGATGAACTTGGAGGGCTGGTAGTGGCAAAGGGGTGATTAGGTTAGAACACCGGCCTAGGACCGCTGCTCTGATACGATACCATGTGAAAGAATGATAAGAAAAGATGATTCATTTTTTATTCAAGAGGTCTAGAGGTCCTTATATAGGACTAAACCCTAGAGGACTCAAAGGAGAATATTCTATAGAATATTCTTTATAGAATATAGAATATTCTCTATAGAATATTCTCTTAACAAATAGCCACATAGAATATTCTCTTAACATATAAGTCTTCGTGGGGTTACAATATAACATAAAGAAAGAAATCTTCTACAATCTCTAACAATATACAATCAATATGATGATAATTTTCCTCTCCCAAAAATACTAGTACCTCAAATCTTAATTTCCAATCCTAAAATCGAGCATCAATGATAATGACTAAATCCATTAAACACAATAATAATATGGACTAGCTTTAAATATCAGATGTATTGATGCGATCGTGGATATCTCCTTAGCACCATCTTGTTGAAATGGGTCAGACCTCTTTTATCTTTTTCCTTTGGTGTAAGTGATATTTAGTAGTATATATCGTCATGTTGGTAACATCATTAACAGTAAAAATTCCTTGTAATTTTAAATGGGGATGATTTGGGTGAATCCTTTTCTTATTTCGCCCATTTCAAGTGTGAGCTTTTGTCAGTAACGTTTTAAAAGATTTTAAGGTTTTTGGAGATCTTGGAGGTTTGTGTGCTTATCAATTCAATGGTAAATATGCTTTACTGCATGATTTTCCTAAGATTGGTGATGATCATGTTCTTTCTCACTTTTCCCTTTATTTAATTTGTGGAAAGGTGAAGATTGAGGACTTAGAATGTGGATATCTTGTTGAAGAATTCCATAGATTGTTGATATTATGAATTATTGTTTATTATATTGGTCTAAATAAAGCCTTCTACTTTACTTATAAAATTTGGTTAACGTAGATTCACATTTAGTGAAGGTCGGAAGAGATGAGCAATTCAACGAGTTCTAGCTAACATTTAGACCATGACATAAAAGAGTACATAGGGAGATGATAAGTCTTTGATCATTATAGTCTTTAGATCTATTTGTGGGAGTGCAAGATTGCATGTTAATGTTAGAGCTGAAAATTGTAGAGGTAGTAGCAGAGAAAGTGGTTTGAGTCATCTCTAAAGAAGTGACAGGGCAAAGCACTTGAGCCATTGCTTGTAAGGATTGTCATGGCTCATTATGTTCCGAGCAAAGATTTGAAGTAGAAGTCGTTAATGGGATTGCTTGGGAAAGTTAGGTAGCGAGTCAGCAATGTAGTCATTAAATTGGTTGGGGGGGGACATTCCTGTTGGAAATACACACAAGTATTTGGGGCACTCACTAAAATCTCACTAAAATCTCACAAAGAGAGGGCACAAAATAAAAAAACTTTCAACTCTATTAACGGTGGAAATGAGAACAAATAAACTTTCGACTCACTAAACAACACTCGTACACCACACACTTAAATAACAACCTGGATTCTAAAAATAGAATCCCAAACTTCCCACTACGTACAACACTTACCACAACGCACACCACATCCGACTTACACAAAACGTGGCCCACTACTTGAAACTTGACAAACAAGCAAATAGCATTTAAAACAAAAAATAATAAAAGAACCAAAATAGAAAAGATAACTTTTTGCATCAATTTTTAATACTCCCCCTTGATGCAAAATCCGAAATACCAAGACTGACTCGAAACTCTACGAACTTGCCGAGAGGCAATGCTTTTGTAAGGCCATCAACAACTTGTTCAGTAGTAGAACAATACTCCATCTTGATAACTCCTTCAATGACATAATCTCTAATGAAATGATGACGGATTTCGATGTGTTTGGTCCGTCCATGAAACACCGGATTTTGTGTCATTAAAATAGTCGCCTTGTTGTCGCAGAAGATTTTTGTTGTACGGGCTTGAGGTTGCTTCATGTCCTCCAAAATCCTTCGCATCCAGAGAGCTTGAGAAGTTGCTGCAGAAGCAGCAATATATTCCGCCTCAGAAGATGATAATGCTGTTGTGGCTTGCTTCTTCGAGTTCCATAAAATTGCACCTGATCCGCAATTAAAAATATATCCACTTGTGCTTTTCCTTTAACTGCACATCCAGCCCAATCACTATCAGTGAAACCAACTAAATTAAAATCAGAGAGTGATTTATACCAAATCCCATAATTGCTTGTTGCCCGGATATAACGAAGTATTCGTTTTGCTGCGCCAAAATGATGCATAGATGGATTATGCATAAATCTAAATATCAAGCTGACTGGAAACATAATATCTGGCTGAGTGTGCGTTAGATACATCAAGCTACCAACCAAACTGCGGAATAGATACTCATCTGCTTTTGCGGTTCCATCATTAAAGATTAATTTTTCATTTGCATTCATAGGTGTCCATGACGACTTGCAATTCTGCATACGAAATTTTGCAAGCAAATCCAAGGCATATTTTTCTTGAGAGATAAATATACCTTCATCTGTTTGCACAACTTGGAGCTCGAGAAAATAATGTAGAAGACCCAAATCTAACATTTCAAATTCATTCATCATGTCTGATTTGAACTCTGCATGCTTCAAGGAACCTGCATATATTATATCATCAACATACACGCAGATTATGAGAATATTTTCACCTTTCATCTTAACATATAAAGTAGGCTCATTTTCACTGCGATGAAAATTTTTCTGATGCAGGTAATTATCGAGCTTTCCATACCATGCTCTCGGTGCCTGCTTAAGTCCATAAAGAGCTTTCTTAAGCTTGTACACTTTTTCTTCTTTGCCATCAGTAATAAATCCCTGTGGTTGCTCAATATACACGTCTTCAGATAATGACCCATTTAAAAATGCCGATTTGACATCAAACTGATAAACCTTCCATCTCATATGTGCAGATAATGCTAATAGCATTCTAATCGTTTCAAATCTAGCAACGGGAGAAAAAGTTTCAGAAAAATCAATACCCTTTTTCTGTGCATATCCCTTAACGACAAGCCTTGCTTTATATTTTTTGATATGCCCATTTGCATCATACTTGACTCTGTAAATCCATTTCACACCAATAGGGATTTTCCCTTCAGGTAAATCTACCAACTCCCATGTATCATTTTTTTAATAGCATGTATTTCTTCTTCCATTGATTTCTCCCATTCTATGTTTCCACATGCTTCTTCATATGAAACCGGTTCAACAACTAGAAGTGCAAAGGTAGACTCGTAAATATCATGTAAAGATCGTACCTTTTGCGGAGGACTATCATCATCGTGTGCTTCATCAATAGAAGCATGTGCCCTACCCATGCATTTGGAAGAGGATCCACCTTCGTCTATTAGTTTCATGGGAGTGCTCTTGCAAGGAGAACTTGACATGCCGAGATCATCATCAGCCTTACTTTCTTGATCCACAAGTGTAGAGGGGCTACGGTGTTCAGCCCCCCACACCCAAGAATTTCCTTCATCAAAAATAATATCTCTACGGATAATTAATTTTTTCGTAACTGGATTATATAGACGATACCCCTTTGTTTCATCACTATATCCGACGAAGATGCATTTTTCACTTTTCTTATCCATCTTGGAACGATCAGACGACTCAATCAATGAATATGCGAGACAATCAAAAATTTTTAAATGACTCACATTAGGCTTGCGCTGCGACCATGCTTCGAATGGGGTTATATTCTGCACAGCCTTCGTTGGAGAGATATTTAAAAGATGCACTGCCGTATTTACTGCCTCGGCTCAAAAATCATTCGGGAGATTTTTTCCATTGAGCATGCTTCTAGCCATTTCCATCACGGTTCGGTTCTTTCGCTCGGCGACACCATTTTGTTCTGTAGTTTTTCTCACCGTCAACTGCCTGCGAATACCATTTTGCTTACAAAAATCATCAAAAATATTAGAACAAAATTCTCCCCCACGATCTGTTCGTAAACATTTCAATATGTGCCCGTTGTCTTTCTCTGCAAAGACCCTGAATTCAACAAATTTTTTGAAAGCCTCTGATTTTTCTGTAAGAAAGAAGACCCAACTCATGCATGAAAAGTCATCTGTAAATAATAGAAAATATCGGCTCCCATTCAAAGAAGGCGTTCTCATCGGACCACATATATCTGCATGCACTAACTCAAGGGGTTTATTGGCTCTCCATGATTTTCCCACAGGAAATGATTTACGATGTTGCTTCCCGTATACACACCCTTCACAAACATCATTTTCTACGGAAATTTTAGGCAACCCATACACCATGGCTTTGTTATTCAATAATCACAAGCCGTTGAAATTCAAGTGCCCATATCTTAGATGCCAAATAAATGAATCATCTTTTACATTAGCGACTAAGGCACAATCATCGAAGCTCGAAATATCCAATGGGAACGTTTTGTTTTTAGCCATAGTAGTAATAATATGGACTTTATCTGAAAAAATGCTTCGAATTTCACATTTGCCATTGTGAAATAAAACTGTGTACCCCTTGCTAATTAATTGACCAACACTTAGCAAGCTATGCGCTAAACCAGGTATATAGTAAACATTGGAAATCGTTCTTTCCATACCTGATTTTGTGTTAACAACAACTGTTCCCATGCCTTCAATCTGCACACATTTATCATCTCCAAGCCGAACTTGCAACTTCACCGACTCATCCAAACTTCTGAAAAGATGTCTTTGACCTGTCATATGATTGCTGCAACCGCTGTCTAGATACCAAACATTAGCAAAATTTTCCGGTGGAGTCACATGTGCGAGAAACAAATTCCCATCATCCTCTTTCCTTTCAACAAGGTTAGCTTGCCTCTTTGTCTTTTCCCAACAATACGCCTCTGTGTGCCCAATTTTTTTACAAAAATAGCACTGTTTATTCTTATAGGAATTTTGTCCGGATTCTAAACTTTGATTATTGAAATCCGATCTCACGCTACCACATCCACGTCCGCGGTATGCACCTCGACCTCTGCCTCTGCCGCTGCTTGCGTGCTTGAATCCGGAAGATGCTTCATTGGCCCTTTGCTTGCCGGAAATATCGGCCTTAGCTTGAAAAGCTTGCTCGATATTTTTCTCAACGGACCTGCTCAATCTAACTTCATGTGCTAAAAGTGAACCCATCAACTCATTAACAGAATAATGATCCATCTTTCGACTCTTCGATAGCGGTAACGACATGATCAAATTTTGGAGGCAAACTACGCAAGATTTTTTCTACTACTTTTTTATCTGCAATATCTTCTCCAAATGTTTTCATTTGATTGACAGTAGTAGAAACGCTTGTAAAAAAATCTTGCACTGTCTCATTATCTTTCATAAGTAAGGTTTCGAATTCTCTACGGAGAGTTTGAAGTTTTACCGTAGTTACCTTACTATCTCCATGGTATGCTTCCCTCAAAATATTCCAAGCATCATTGGACTTCGCTGCTCCCGCAATACGAGGAAAAATACTGTCTGTCACAGCTTGCTGCAGAACAAGTAATGCCTTCGCATCCTTCTTTCGCATTTCTTTCAACTCACTTGTTGCTTTCTCCGTGGCTTTCTCCGTGGCCTTCGCAGTCTGTTTCTCATCTGGAAAATCATTTTCAACTAGATCCCAAAGATCTTGAGATATGAAGAAAGTCTTCATTTTAGTGCACCAAAATTTGTAATTTTCACTATTGAAAATAGGCACCAACGCATGTGATAAATTAATGGTATTTAAATTCGTAATACCATTACCACCTGACATTCGAGATAACCTTCTGTGAGGAGAGACGTCGCAGCTCTGAAAATGCCTCGAGACAATCTGCCGTAGCCTCGAGATACGCCCGAAATCGGAGCCCTGCTCTGATACCAGAAATATTGGAAATACACACAAGTATTTGGGGCACTCACTAAAATCTCACTAAAATCTCACAAAGAGAGGGCACAAAATAAAAAAACTTTCAACTCTATTAGCGGTGGAAATGAGAACAAATAAACTTTCGACTCACTAAACAACACTCGTACACCACACACTTAAATAACAACCTGGATTCTAAAAATAGAATCCCAAACTTTCCACTACGTACAACACTTACCACAACGCACACCACATCCCACTTACACAAAACGTGGTCCACTACTTGAAACTTGACAAACAAGCAAATAGCATTTAAAACAAAAAATAATAAAAGAACCAAAAATAGAAAAGATAACTTTTTGCATCAATTTTTAATAATTCCGACTATTGCGTCAAAAGGACTCTTCTCGAAACATGTAATTGACGAGATTGTTGCAAGAGGTGTGAAAGCTTCAACTGTTGGGACACGAGCCGGTATCGTCTCCGCTCAGATATCGGTTGTTAGGGATACAAACCACTTGATACATATACGGATACATAATCGACCACCACCACAGAAGCATGTGAAGAAAATACAATCAGATATGACGGTGGTCGGTCACCTCTCGTGACCACAGGAGAGAAGAAAGATCACTATAAATTAGAACGAGTACAACTCTCTTCGTTCCCTTGCTCTCTCACTCTTCTCTTCTCTCTTACTCTTTTTCTCTTGTGGTATTCCCTCTTGATGTGATGTAGAGGCAATGCCTCCACCTTTATATATATATCCCAATTGCGACCTCATAGTCCTATTCCCATTAGGATTATAAATAGAATACAACTCAACTACTATTAAGATTAGGAGTCCCATCCCATCACGATTCCTAATCCTAATAATCTCTCCTTTAAGTTGAATTCCATCTCGATCTCCTCATCGTCTTGATCACGATCTCTTCGTCATCTTGAGTCTTCACAGAGCCATCCTTGTCATATGCGTGTCTTGTTAGCACGGTCTTACTGACTATGAGTGACACACCTCTCATTGGGCGCCCTCGATGTGCTCCTCTCGGGCACGCTCGCACAACTCAGCATTGCGCCTCCTGACCACAATTCTCCCGTGACTAGAGATTGTTCTGACATCCTCTAGTAAAGCGAATCACACTCGCTTCTCCTTGTTGCACGCTTCTGTAGCATAGATGCTGATAACCTGCCACTCTTATTGTACTGCTTGTCTTGGGAATAATTGGAGTTCCATCATCTATCACGACCCTTCCCTTGACCTTATACACCTTGTTTGACATCTTTGTCCCACGCATAACCACACATGCTCCTTTGCTTGCTTTGACAACTCCCCTTCAATGATGACTCGATGTCCTTGTGACTTGATCGTTCCCAATGAAATCAGATTCTTCTTGGATGTAGGAATGTATCTGACACCTGTTAGAGTTCGTACTTCTCCATCAAACATGCAGAATTGCATTGATCCAATTCCATTGACGTGGTGAACCTCTCTACCTCCCATTTTGATCGTGCCATCATTACATGCTTGATATGTACTAAACTGCTTCCTAGATAAACACACGTGATCTGAGCATGTCGGGTCCAGCCATCCTGAATCTATCTTAATCTCCCTAGAGTATGCTAGCAAGTCTCCATCGTAGATAGCATTGGAATCCTCTTGGTCGGATTCAAATTCACTAACTTTCTTCTTTCCTTTCTCCCTCTCACGTCTCGGACAATTGGCTATTTGTGACCCTTCTTGTCACAATAGAAGCATCTAATTGGACCTTGTGACTTGGATCGACCTCTGAATCTTGTCTCCCTTGATCTTGAACGTCTACCCTCAGTTGCCAGTATATGACCTTCATCATTCATTGGCTCATCCGTCGACATCCGTCAAGACTTGTTCATAAGCAGCGAAACAACTGTCTCGTCCAATGAGGTGGTCTCATTGTCATAGAGTAAACATCATCACAATATGATCGTAGGAAGATGGAACTCAACAAGATGAGTACCTTAACCTCCTCCTTGAAGAGATATTCTCCTTTCGCATTCTTCTCTTCAAGTGTGTGCACATCTGTCGGAATCTTGTTGAATTCATCCAAGTGTACTTCAGGCTTTGTCCAGTCTAGACTATAAAACTTCTTCGTCAATAGTCGGTTCGTCAAAGATTTGAACTTATATTGTCCCTCGAGCTTCATCCAAACCTCTGCTGGATGAATTCTCCAAGCCGATGACTTCGTGAAGAGTGGTGCCTGCTAAGAACAATTGTTTCGTATTGTTTGTAAGATCTCCCATCTCCTTCCACTTTTCCTCTTTCATCTTCCCTGACTTTTTTTCTTTATCCTGGAGATCTTTTACAAGTCCTTACGTGAATATATTCTTCATTCATTGTTGTCATAAGGTGAAGTTTTTCTCGTTGAAAGGTTTCATGGAGAATGATGCACCCTTTGATGAAACTTTTGTCATCTACTTTGCTATCGTACCTCCTTGTATGATATAAATCAGAGTAGAATTCCCTCGATCCGAACTGTCCAACTCTTACAGAGTGTGTAAAAACTCTTATCTGAACTCCTGGATCACCTCATTTGGACTCTAGATGCTTCCGATCTCAATGGTTCCCCGTAACCGTTGGTTCTTCACAGCCTCTGAAGAAGGTACACCTGTTGCGTCACGCCGTCTCCTTGACGTCGAACCTCTATCTAATCCACCATGTCGTGTCCCTCAGTGTCTTTGAACCAAGCTTTGATACCGGTTGTTGGGACACGAGTCGGTATCGTATCCGCTCAGATATCGGTTGTTAGAGGTACGAACCACATGGTACAAATACAGATGCGCAATCGACTACCACCACAGAAGCACGCGAAGAAAAGGCAACCATATATGACAATGGTCGATCACCTCTCACGACCACCGAGAAGAAAGATTGCTATAAATTAGAACGAGTACAACTCTCTCACTCTTCTTTTTTCTGTTATTCTTTTTCTCTTGTGGCATTCCTTCTTGCTGTGGTGTAGAGGCAATGCCTCCACCCTCTGTATATAACCCAATTACGACCCCATAGTTCTAATTCCATTAGGACAATAAATAGAATACAAATTAACTACTATTAGGATTAGGAGTCCATCCCATCAGTATTCCTAATTCTAATATGACCCTAATCCTAACATCAACTCCTTATGAGAGATAAAATATCTTTACATGAAGGAGGAGATTATGGAATACATTGTCTAATTGAAAAATGAATGGGCAGACCTCATCTACTTTGGTTGGACAAGATATACAAGGAAGTTGCCAACTTTCCTTGTATATCTTGAGGGCATGAAAACGTTTATCAGGTATGTGGATGCATCTGAGTGTGGCGCTACATTAAGACCTTATGGTGGATATGGATTTCATGGAAAATGTGAGTCATATGATTTCTTCACTCGTCGTCTTGGTTATAGTTACAATGGTGGCAATTACGGTGCATTTCAAGAAAATCATCAACACTAATTTTATGCTAATTACCTTGCTGCATAATGGTATATGATATGAACGATATATATACATATAGGGAAAAATGGGGTTGCTCTCAGGTGGCGGCCAACGGGCTACTCCCGCCCCATTTCCCCCCATTTTTTGTTCTTTTGAAAAATATCGCTATGTTTTTTCATCACTATATCCCTCTAATATGCCATTCTAATTTCGTCAGAAACTGAGACTCATATGCATTACATGTAGAACACGTTGATTGCAACAATTCTAAGACCGTCACAATTACCTGTTCTAGATGGAAAACATAGAAGTCTCTGTTTCTGACGAAATTGGAATGACATATTAGAGGGATATAGTGATGAAAGGACAACGATATTTTAAAAAAATAAAAAGAGAGAAAAATGGGGCAGGAGCAGCCTCGAGTTTCCCATATATATATATGGGACCTTTCAAATGAGGCGGGGGCTTTTCTGAAATTGTAAAGGCCACTGTGAATTTAATAAAAACTCTGTAACAGTTTGGAAAATGTAAACTGCACATTGTAAAAAAATGAATTTTGTAAAATATAACATCCAAATTTAAATTAACATTTCCATCCAATATAATAATATTTTCACAATTTTATTTCACTATACATGTGTTAATATTTATAGTTATATGTATGAAACAAGAAATTGTAAAATATATTGAAAAACACGCAAGCACGCACCCACACACACGCACACGCACACCCGCGCACGCGCACGCGCATGCGCACACACACACACACACACTGATGCAACCTAATGGACTAATGACATAAAAGGCGACTTGACAAGAGAACTATGGAATTGAAATTGAAGAACAAGTAAAGTGATGAACGATAAGCAAATTTCAGCAACAATAATGGTCAAGTTATTTGCGTTTTTAGCACCGATTTCGATCCACAAATTTAGGGCAAATAGATGAGTTAAAAGTATTAGAAAAATTATTACAATATTGCAACGACTAGGGGTCTCAACGATTCACCAAACCAAATCAACAATATCACAATCTACAACTAATATTTATGAGGTAGAATATGATAAACGGGCGCTCATACCACAACCGGCAAGGGGAAACAGGGCGTGCTTCAGATCTGGTCGGCAATGGATTTCGGTGTTTGGATGCTTGCCGCGGCACGGGGCGGCTGATACCCTGCGGGAAATGATGAGTGGCAACACAGCGGCGCGTCGTGTCGTTTGGCCGGGCCTTGGGATGACAGTAGTGCGAAGGGCGGAAGGAGGGAGTGGTATCGAGGCTCGGGGAGGTCAGGGAAATCTGGAGACAGGGAGAAGGGGGCGGCGAGGGAGGAGGCGAGCGCGGAAGGGGAGGGGTGGCGCTGGGCGAGGTGGCGTGGAAGTAGGGAGGAAGCGGCGCGGCGAGAAGATGGAGGGGAGAGGGCGCTGGCGTGGCGGCGCGCGAGAGGCCGGAGGGGAGGGGGCGCTGGCGAGGCGGCGCGCGAGGAAGAGGAGGACGAAGGCGGCGGCAGAGGTCGGGTTTTGGGAGGGGGCGCACGGGATGAGAAGAGGGATCGGGGGAGAGGGAGGGTTTCGAGAGGGAGAAGGGGAGAAAGAGGAAAGGCAGCGGGTGGGGTTGGAGAGAGAGAGATCCGAGAGGAGAATTAGGGTGGAAAAATAAATTATTCAACTCAACTTGAAAAAAACCCTAATACAAAGGGAGCCCTTTATAGAGGCTACTCCCCCTCAAAAGAAGCAACAAATCCCTAAAATTAGGGAAGGAAGAAATCAAAAGGAAAAGATAAAAAGAGGCCTTTTATAATGAGCCTTTTACATGGGAATTAAATAAGTCAAATAAACAAACAAATGATAAACAAAATAAATTAAATAAATGTGCACAAAAGATGTCATCATGCTGCATCAACTCCCCCCTGCTGAAAAGAATCTCGCTCCGTCGAGATGGCATCGTGGAAATTCTGAAGTATATCGGGGCGGAGTTGTTGGAGTTCATCCTCGTCAATCCAGGTGCAATCGGTAAAAGGTCGTCCCTTCCATTTGACTAGATATCGTCGGAAGAGACCACGTCTAGTCATCATATCTCGGATGTCTGCAATATCTTCAATCTGATCAGCATCGGTTGTGGCTGGCGGTTGGCGCATTTCATCATTGGCGGGAACTGCTACTGGGGTGGCATCGGTATGTACATCTCCATGATATAAGAAGAGATCTGATACATTGAAGACCGGTGATGTCTGAACGTCTGGCGGCAAGTCGAGTAAATATGCATTGGGTCCAATCCTTTTGAGGACTCGAAATGGACCAATTTTCCGTTCACTCAATTTTTGGTGGACTCTAAAAGGAAACCTCTCTTTTTTAAGGTGGACCATCACTAATTGTCCAACTCTGAACTCGCTCTCTCTTCGGTGTAGGTTGGCTTGGGTTTGGTATTTCTGGGTCATGGATTGGAGTTTGGCTCGGATTTCAGTATGGATGTGAGTTAGGTGTTCGACCAGATCCTCAGCAGCTGCACTACTTCTCCCTTGCATGGTTGTGGGTTTTAGGTCAAGAAATTGGGTAAGTGGAAAGCCGTACACGCTCTCAAAAGGGGATTTTCCGGTGGACCTATTAGTGGAACTGTTATATGCGAATTCAATTTGGGGAAGAATTAGATCCCATTTGGACGGAGAGTCCCCTGCAAGACATCGCAACAAATTTCCTAATGATCTGTTAACTACTTCAGTTTGCCCATCTGTTTGTGGATGATAAGCGGTGCTATACTGCAAACGAGTACCAAGACGGGACCAAAGCGTGCGCCAAAAATGACTCAAAAACCGAGTATCACGATCCGAGGTAAAAGAACGAGGGACACCATGCAAACAGACGACATCATGAAAAAACAAATCAGCGACATGAGATGCATCTGAGGTTTTCCTACATGCAATGAAATGTGCCATTTTAGAAAACCTAACCACAACCACAAAAATAGAGTCAACTTTTCGCACAGTGAGGGGTAAGCCTAGAACAAAATCCATGGTGATATCTTCCCAGGGTCGCAGAGGAATGGGCAGAGGTGTGTACAGTCCAGTGTTCTGCCGGTGGCCTTTAAATCTTTGACATGTTTGACATTTTTGTACGAATTTTGTTACATCCTTTCGCAACTGCGGCCAATAAAAGCGCTCTTGGAGAAGGGTCAAGGTTTTGTCTCTTCCAAAGTGTCCAGCTAAACCTCCGTTGTGTAGTTCTGAAATTAAGCTCTCACGAAGGGACGTGGCAGGAATGTATAGTTGGTGGCCTTTGAATAGGAAACCCTCATGAAGAACAAAAGTGGCTGTTGGGTCCTGCCCAGTACCAACACAGTCGGCATGAACTTGACCGAAGTCAGGGTCAGCGGGGTAGAGGTTCTTGAGAGTTTCAAATCCTGTTGTGCTGACGGTCATTGTGGTCAGGGCATGTGCTCGCCGGCTCAACGCGTCGGCCACGCGGTTTAGGGTTCCGGCTTTGTGTTTGAGATGGAAGGTATATTCCTGGAGGAAACTAACCCATTTGGCATGACGTTTGTTAAGGGTCTTCTGAGAGTTCAGATATCGGAGGGCTTCATGATCGGAGTTAAGGACAAATTCTCGTTGGATCAGGTAATGTCTCCAATGCTTGAGAGCTTGGACCACGGCATAAAATTCGACATCATACGTGGAGTACTGTGATCTGGCATCGTTCAATTTCTCGCTGTAGAAGGCGACAGGTCGTCCTTCTTGACTTAGGACAACGCCAATCCCGACATGTGAGGCGTCGCAATCGACCACGAAAATCTTGGCGAAGTCGGGGAGTGCCAAACAGGAGCATGCGTCAATTGATGTTTTAGATTTTGAAAGCTCGTTTCTGCTTCAAGAGTCCAGGTGGGTGCGCCTTTCCGTGTGCATTCTACCAACGGTGCCGCACAAGTGCTGAAGTTCCGAATGAAACGTCGGTAGAAAGAAGCTAGCCCTAGAAAGCTGCGAATTTCGGTGAGGGTTTTGGGTACGGGCCAGCTCTGAATGGCCTGAATCTTTGAGAGGTCAACTTTAAGTCCATCCGCAGTGACAATGTATCCTAGGAAGAGGACCGTGTCAGACATGAAGGAGCATTTCTTGAGGTGGATATAAAGTTTTTGGTCTCTCAAGGTTTCCAGGACTTGTCGCAAGTGAGATAGGTGGTCTTCTTTGGTCAAACTGTAGATCAGGATATCATCGAAGTACACGACCACAAACTTGCCAATAAAGGACCGCAATACATGATTCATAGTTCGCATGAAGGTGCTTGGGGCATTCGACAAGCCGAAGGGCATGATCGTCCATTCATACAGGCCCTCTTTGGTTTTGAAAGCCGTCTTCCATTCGTCTCCAGGTCGCAGGCGAATCTGGTGGTTGCCACTGCGGAGATCCATCTTGGAGAACAATTTGGCACCTGATAACATTTAAGCATATCATCAAGGCGTGGAATCGGAAAACGATATTTGATCGTTATCTTGTTGATAGCTCGACTGTCCACGCACATTCTCCATGTGCCGTCTTTCGTTGGGGTAAGCAGAGCAGGAACCGCCACGGGGCTCATACTCTCTCGAACATACCCACGTCACAGCAGATCAGTAACCTGCCGGTTCATCTCCTCATGCTCACTTGGGCTCATTCGGTAATGGGGTAAGTGGGGTAGGCTGGCTCCAGGGACTAGGTCGATGTGATGTTGAATGTCCCGTAACGGGGGTAGTCCTTCGGGAAACTCTTCCGGCATGAGGTCAGCGAACTCTTGGATGATGGGTTTTATCTCAGGCGGGACTTCAGGCGGAGTTGTTTCTTGATTGTCCACCTCACGTCCCATTAATGCATAGATGGTCGAGCTCTCTTGTATTTCACGTTGGAATGTTTGGGCTTCCATCAACAACACAGAGCCCGTGGTCACAGTCTTTGATGGTGTAGCCTTGTTGCCAGTTTGGGCGTTCGCAGCTCGAAGTGTAGCCACTTGGCGAGGGCTAAGGGCTTCACATTGTGGTCTGAGAGTTACACGAACTTTGTCTATGAGAAAGGTGTAAGTGTTCAGTTTTCCTCGGTGTTCAGTGTCTCGATCGAATTGCCACGGTCTCCCTAGAAGTATGTGACAGACATCCATAGGGGCTACATGGCACCACACCTCGTCCTTATATGAATGTCCAATGGAGAAGTTAACGAGGCTTTGACGGTGGATCGGGAGTTGAGTACCACCACGAAACCATGCCACACTGTATGGTCTCTCGAGAGGTTGAGTTGGCAGACCCAACTTGTCGACCATTTCTTGTGAAACGAAGTTCTCAACGCTTCCTCCATCAATGATCAGCGAACAGCGTCGTCCTCCTGAGGTGCAGGTGGTTCGGAAAATGCTGCATCGCAGCCAGCTATCAGCATCGTGGACAGCGGGGGTGAGCAGAATGTTTGTAGGCGCGCTGTCAGGAGCGATAAAGTTCTCGTGTTCAATTACCAGGAACGGACCGGAGTCGTCCCCATCCACTCCTAGAGGTTCATAGTCATCGGCTCCCATGGTGTCAGCAGTCAACGCAGTCGGATCCTCGTCAGGGGATTCTTGCTGGTCAAGGTCGGGGTATTCAGGGTCGTCGATGGTGCATAGATGGACGGGTTTAGCTTTAGGGTTTGGGCACTCTGCTGCTCGATGGCCCTTTTGATAGCATCGGAAGCAAGTATCAGGTCCTACAATAGGTCGGTTTCCCAAGATGCCTTGGCCGGGGTTTCCAGTGGGTGGTCGGGCGACGACAGGAGTTGATGGTTTGGCTTGGGTTTTACTCGCAATGATTGATGAGGAACTCATCGGTTTGGAGTATGTCATCGTGGTACTGGTACGAGGAGCGGAGTTCGCAGAAAAAGGCATCTTCCTCGTCTGGGCTTTAGCAAGCTTGATCTCAGCCCGTTCAGCCTGCTTGTAGGCTTCGTCGACATCACGGCAGTTGTGGAGGTAGAGTTCATCCTGGATGACTTGGCGGAGACCTTGCATGTAGCGGGTGACCTCCTGAATAGGAATCTCCTGCAAGCGGTTGCGATGGACTAGGGATTGGAACCCTTCGGTGTATTCCCTCACACTCAGGGTGCTTGTCTCCATGATTGCAGTCGTGCGTATAGATCTCGTTTGTAATCTTCCGGCACGAATTTGGTTTTCAGTATGGCTTTCATCTTGCTCCAACTGCGGATCTTACTCTTCCCTTTTCGTTTGCGTTCAGATTGCAAACGGTCCCACCATAGCAGCGCATGTCCTTTTAATTTTATAGTGACGAATTGGACCTTACGTTCGCTAGGCATGGACTTCCACACAAAGAAGTGTTCGACGGCTTGGAGCCAGTCCAAAAAGGCGTCAGGATCTCGTCCTCCGTCAAATTCTGGGACATCGAGACGGATACCTCGATCCCATCCATCGTCGGACTTGGGTCCATTTCGTGGTTGGAATTGATGTTCACCATTAGTTTGCGGAGTATAGCCAAAGGTGTATGGATCTGGAGTCTTGGGGAGGAAAGGGGTGTATTCTCGGGGTCCTTCTTCCTCACTTTCCTGTGAATGATACTCGCTAACATGTCCATCCGAAGTGGAAGAACTAGAGTCACGGGAAGTGCTATTCCGGGAGTGTGATTTCCGGCTAGTGCGTCGACCTTTGTTGGGAGTTTCATCAGTATGGTCTTTGCCTATCATACGACTATTCAAGGTAGCAATTTGTCCACTCATCTGATCAACCACCCTTTGCATGTGTTGCATTTGAGCAGCTAGGGATTCTAGCGATAGTTCAGGGTGTGTGGTGTAGGTGGTTTTAGAGCCACTAGGTTTGTCGGCCACGGAAATCCTAGGGTTCTGCTTTCTTTGTTTGGGATTTTTTTGTGGTTTTGTTTTGTGTTTTTTTATATGCAATGAATAAATGGGATGCAGACGAAATGCAGAATCGTGATGCTCTGATACCAAATTGATGCAACATAATGGACTAATGACATAAAAGGCGACTTGACAAGAGAACTATGGAATTGAAATTGAAGAACAAGTAAAGTGATGAACGATAAGCAAATTTCAGCAACAATAATGGTCAAGTTATTTGCGTTTTTAGCACCGATTTCGATCCACAAACTTAGGGCAAATAGATGAGTTAAAAGTATTAGAAAAATTATTACAATATTGCAACGACTAGGGGTCTCAACGATTCACCAAACCAAATCAACAATATCACAATCCACAACTAATATTTATGAGGTAGAATATGATAAACGGGCACTCATACCACAACCGACAAGGGGAAACAGGGCGTGCTTCAGATCCGGTCGGCAATGGATTTCGGTGTTTGGATGCTTGCCGCGGCACGGGGCGGCTGATACCCTGCGGGAAATGATGAGTGGCAACACAGCGGCGCGTCGTGTCGTTTGGCCGGGCCTTGGGATGACAGTAGTGCGAAGGGCGGAAGGAGGGAGTGGTGTCGAGGCTCGGGAAGATCGGGGAAATCTGGAGACAGGGAGAAGGGGGCGGCAAGGGAGGAGGCGAGCGCGGAAGGGGAGGGGTGGCGCTGGGCGAGGTGGCGTGGAAGTAGGGAGGAAGCGGCGCGGCGAGAAGATGGAGGGGAGAGGGCGCTGGCGTGGCGGCGCGCGAGAGGCCGGAGGGGAGGGGGCGCTGGCGAGGCGGCGCGCGAGGAAGAGGAGGACGAAGGCGGCGGCAGAGGTCGGGTTTTGGGAGGGGGCGCACAGGATGAGAAGAGGGATCTGGGGAGAGGGAGGGTTTCGAGAGGGAGTAGGGGAGAAAGAGGAAAGGCGGCGGGTGGGGCTGGAGAGAGAGATCCGAGAGGATAATTAGGGTGGAAAAATAAATTATTCAACTCAACTTGAAAAAAACCCTTAATACAAAGGGAGCCCGTTATAGAGGCTACTCCCCCTCAAAAGAAGCAACAAATCCCTAAAATTAGGGAAGGAAGAAATCAAAAGGAAAAGATAAAAAGAGGCCTTTTATAATGAGCCTTTTACATGGGAATTAAATAAGTAAAATAAACAAACAAATGATAAACAAAATAAATTAAATAAATGTGCACAAAAGATGTCATCATGCTGCATCACACACACACAATAATAATATCTTCATAAATCTTTCTTCATATACATATTATGTTAACATTTATAATTAAATTTATGGAGTTCGTAATTGTAAAATAAGTAGAAAAAAATACCTAAATTGGTGTGGCTTTCCATGCATCTAGGAAAGAGCCACCTTATTGGAAGTTTCCCATATATATATATATATGGGTAAAATGGGGCTGCCCCCATGGGGGGAACTAACTTGGCTCCCCCCGCCCCGTTTCGCCCGTTTTTTTTATTTTTTTTTGAAATTTCTTCCGTGGATTTTCATAAATATATCCCTATAGTGTCATTAAAATTTCGTGCGAAACAGAGACTCCTACGGCCTCCATCCAGACAGGGTCGTTTTTAGCAATTCTGTTACCGTTAAAAAATGACTGTCTGGATGGAGGTCGTAGGAGTCTCTGTTTCGCACGAAATTTTAATGACATAATATAGGGATATAGTGATGAAATTCCACGGAAGAAATTTTCAAAAATAAAAATAAAAAAAATTGGGCGAAATGGGGTGGGGGGAGCCAAGTTAGCTCCCCCGGGGAGCAGCCCCATTTAACCCTATATATATATATATATATATATATATATATATATATATATATATATATATATATATGAGGTAAATGGGGCTGCCCCCAGGGAGTAGCCAACTTGGCTATTCCCACCCCTATTTTTCTCTCATAATTTTATTTTTTTGGAAAATAAAAATTTGTATATTCATCATTATATCCCTCTCATATTCTATTAAAATTTCGTCAGAAACAGAGACTCCTACGGCCTCCATCCAAACATGGTCGATTTAAAAAATCCTGCGACCGTTAAAAAAATGACGTCTGGATGGAGGGCTTAGGAGTCTCTGTTTCTGACGAAATTTTAATAGAATGTGAGAGGGATATAATGATGAATATACAAATTTTTATTTTTCAAAAAAATAAAAAAATAAGGGAAAAATAGGGGTGGGAGTAGCCAAGTTGGCTACTCCCTGGGGGCAGCCCCATTTTACCCTATATATATATATATATATATATATATATATATATATATATATATATATATATATATATATATTGTAGTACCTCCAACTCAACTTCCCCAAATACCTTCTGATTCTTGCTCTGATATCTCATCGTGTGGTTCTCAAGCTGCATCTTCATATCTCTATGTGGACCTCCTTACTGTTCTTCCTCAATAGCTATAAGTTATCTTCGGATCGGTTTCCTCGTGCATGTGTCCTATCATGAATATAAACAGTTTCTTATGGGTTTTAAAGTCATATACCACTATAGACGTGCTAAAACTACATGTAATATAGAGACTCAATCATGAGGATATATAGGACGACAAGAAACATGGCGGATCAATCTAGCAAGGCACTCTTGGTTTTGATGAGTGTTTGTGATGTTGACGCTGTATTTAGACCTGTATTTAGCAAAAAATGTGCATTTCTATTTTATTTATTGATAAAAATACCTGAAAATCCTAACTTTCCAAAAAAATCAATTTTAAAACTGTTTCCAGCTTTTGGTGGCATGTTGGTAACGTGCCTTTTTTCTTATGTTCATGAAACGACATCGATATCAACATTTAAGATGATGCATGGACCTAAACTTCTAATTGAGAACAATTAACTTAGTACATGGTTTGGGCACAACTCGTCCCACTAAACTGAGGTTATTGTTATGGTTCCTAGGTCTATGAATGTTGTTTTTCGAAGGATTCGATTTGCCATCCAAAAAGGATTGGCAACACAGCTTGTTGCCCGTCTCCCGTCAATTTCTATGTAATGTTTCTTGATTGTTCTATATTCCTATCATATTAATCATGTTTTATCATCAATTTATTTGAGGGTGTAATAATGTAGACCGGATGTGCAAGGGACATGGTATTCGGTCTTAATTCTTAAAATTTCTCCAGCTATATTTCGGCTGAAGAAACTTATTTTTTTAATCATGTTCTGAATATTTGTTTCTGAGGAAAATTATGCGGTCCTATTACTTATTCTACACATAAGCTTCTGTGAGTTTTTGCAGGACATGAAGCGTCCCTTCAAGCGAATGAAAGAACTTGACTTAGCAGACCTTGTCTCCAACATTGTTGGCAAGCTCAAATGAGCAGGGTGATTCACGTTTGAAGCTTTAATACAAATTTTGCGAAGGTAACTATCTGGTATGGATGTGATATTCTTGTATGATCGATAAGTGTCCTTTCTTCAGTTGGGGGAGAAGGAAGCGAGGAACGAGATGTGGTGTCCTCTCGATATTCAGTCGACATTTTTTGTAGAAAACTAACCTAAAGCATCAGCACTTGAAACTGCAGCTGTCTTCTCAATATTCAGTCACCATCTTCTCTTGAGCTCCTTTCTTGACTTGACTACATTTTTTGTTCTTAATGTAGCATGAGAACTTGGTAAACTCCATAGAGGGAATTTCGATCTTGAGGTTAAACACATACATGCATACGTGAGGCAATGTAAGAGAAAGGTCTGCCTGGATTGGAAATAGTGCATTAGCTGTTTGAATAGACAGATTTTGGATGAAAGTTGTTCTTGGGGAGAAACGTCGACTGATCATATATTTTAGAGTGGATCCAGCTCCCGATTATTTATTCTCGACTTTAGTTGTGCTGAAGATTATTCTTGACTTGAGTGAACTCAGAAAAAAGATGTGATTGAAACTTGAATTTCAAGATATAATCAAAGGCACCAACTGAGCTTATTTCATGCAATTGAGCTCACTTTTGAACATTGATGGGTAGTTAGAAAGATGTAACTGTACGGGCTTGGACATCCGTTTGTCTTTTGGCACAGGGGGAGCTCAGCGAAGTGGATCCAGGTTGGATGCCCAGTTTCAGCACTGTGGACCATAGACCTGTTCCAGTTTGATAGATCTGGTCCAAGACTGTTAGATCCTAATCTTTTGGAAGCGGTATATACTGCTAAATTTGTGGGATGGGGGAAGGAAGCGGTATATCCTAATCTTCTGGGTAAAAGAAAGTTTGTGATCAATTGATTTCGTCCAAGCGGCTGATTGGCTTTAGTAAGCGTATGTATCATCTCTATTTGTAATTCTTTAGCTATTGTCTTTTCTAATTACTGACAAGTGGCTCATAATTTCTTTTCAAATTAATATTTATATCTAGGTTAATTCTAATCGACATCGAGATAGAGAAAGTGGGATAAACTTCACTTTTATTTTGTCCATGAATGAGTTAAGCATGTGTACCACTATCATGGGAATTCTTCAGCTCAAAGTTTTCTTCAACAAGTATATATGATCTTCCTTTCTCCGCACTTCAAAATCTTCAGGTTGATTATGCATACTTGCACTTCAAGTTCTCAATGTAAAAAAACTCGTCTTCACATCTAATTGCTTCAATTCCAAGTTTTTCACAACACTTGTTAGTAGGACTCCTTTGGTTTCCTTTGGTTGCCTGCTCTACCATGTGAGAAGATGTCATTCTAGTTGAAACCCTCCACCTGGCTAAGGCTTTTAACAACTAATTTTGTCTTGTATATCATATTGACAACTCCAGAGATGGCTTCTTTATTTTTGTAAACCCTTTTTGCAGCTAATCACCTATTGTCCATGTAGTGGTGGAACAAGAGCTCATATCTGATTTTTATGAAAAGATTCTATTCCCTATTATTGCAAACCAATCTATGATGAAATGATTGTAGAAAAATTGTTCATCTCTCTTACATCACTTACTTCTATAAAAGATAGTAGTGTATACGAAATGTCGAATCCATGTATATGGAAGGCGGTTTGATCATCCTTTGTCCTCATCATCTGTTTACAACGCACTCATCCTCGTTATCACATGCTGTACCTTCCTCTCCTTTTGATTGAGATAAATGACTGATGTGGTTATCCTCGATCAATCTTGACTCTTAAGATCCACTTGCTTTTGGTACTCACATCTACATTAGAAGAATGAACTTTGGAGATAGAATGATAGGGCATTTTTCTCAATCATTAATATAGGTGACTTTGGATAAAGAAAATACAGTCTTTATTCCTTTGCCTTAGAGGCATGCCCAAGGAATATGCTTTTAATCATGTTAGGTTCCTACTTTCCTTGAATAAGATGTCCATATGCTTGACAATAAAAGATATTTAAATTGGAATAATTAGTGTATGTACATATCATACCTCCTCTGGTGTTAGGTTGTACTAAACCAAGGAAAGAGATCGATTTACAAGGGAGGTTGTTGCAACCATTTCAATATAGCTATCCTTTGTCTTGCCTTCTATAGCATACATGTGGCTTTTTGATCAAAGTTGTGTTCATGTGCTATGCAATTCCATACATATCCTTATTGCATGGCGCATGTAACAATATCTTTCTGCCATGCATGGAGCTTCTCTGATCTCTTAGTGCACATAAGAAAATGTCCATCATTGTCCTTGTCAATATCATTTAGTAGCATAGTTGCACCTCTCTCTTCTAGGGTAACAAAGGATATCAGGTTCTGCATCATATATGAACATGGTAAACATCTATTAAGGTGACCGTCACTTCATTATTCATCTTTAGTTCAAATTTCCCAACCCTTTTAGCCATATATTGCAAATCATTGACATAACTACAACTCTTCCATCAAACCGATATGTATAATGAGAATAAATGACAAATGTGTGTGACATGGTGGGAGCAAACAAAATTGAAAAAACAAGCATCATTTAATCCGATTAGTGTATTGATCATCATAATATGTAACATACATTTCTTCATTAATATTTTCAGATAACTTGCATTTGTTGTATAATCTTCTTTGTCGGATTGCTTCTGCTCTTACTCCTTGTTTTGGAGTTTCCATAATATCCTTTGTATGCCTTCTCTTCTTACAATATTGACAAAACTTGATATATCTTATTCCTTTTCATCCTACTACTCAAACCTCTTTCATTTCATGTATTTTCCCCTCACATGAAGCACCTTGGTCTTGTTATTGCTTGATGAGTGACCCGTTAGTTCACACCTTGAACTTCTTCAATATAGCTAAAATCTATTACAGAGAGATTGATGGGAGACGGGCAACAAGCTGCATCGCCAATCCCTTTTGAATGACAGATCCAATTCTTTGAAATACAACATCTATAGATCTGGGAACCATGACTTTGTTGTGCATAATTCTTTGGATCCTTTTGAGAAGCTGTACTGCTTCAGTAGCCAAAAATCCTAAGGTGTCAAAACCAAAAGGAACGAATACATGTTGATTGCCAATACATGCCTTCTCATGCTTAGCAACTTTAGCTGAGGCAGCTTTTTGTGCAGCGTGTCCCGCAATAAAATCACTTCTTATCGGACTCACCAATGGAGAAATTCCAGTCAAATCAACACATGCATGCTTTCCTCCAGCCCATCCAAATATTAAAACATCTGCTGGTCTGAGCGTCGATCTCCCCTCTTGAGGATCCGTCAAAAAATTCACAGGTGCTTCTTTCTTTGAAGCAACTCCAACATGTCTGAGTACATCATAAAGGACATCCCTTACAAAATCATGTCTATATTTAAAACCTGGGAGTTCACGACAATGAACTGCAAGCTCTCCACAAGCATCCAAGCATGATTTATGGCATATTGGGCAAAGGCTCATCAGCTGGAAAAAGAGGAATCATAAGACGATACTTGAGTATAGTGCGATACTCAATAGGTGACATATGCATCCCAAGGCCCTTAATAGGAGTAGCAAGGAGGAAGTCTTGAGCATGGTCAGCCTATAAACAACGAAAATTTGCTTTTTGCCTAACAGTCATTTCAAACTTAATTTCCATTTCTTCAACAATTTTGCTAAAAAGATAACTTGCCAAAGCATTCTGGGCTTTAAGGGGGACGGTATCCTTGTTAGCAAAACATGTAAGATCCAGAGATGGAAGTGTGGTGCGTAGGCCCTCCAAAGCGTATAGAAAGTCAGAATCCATACAATGTATTCCACTGTCTCGTAAAATGTGGTCTTGGAGCACCCATGATTGAGCTCTAGAGGCCACGAAAGCATACGAGGAAGCCTCAAGAGCTGAATGAAGATGGAGACCACCAAGTCTGATGGGTAGTGATGCCACCCGCCATTAAAGGTCGCCAAAGAAAGGGCCTCTACAAACCACAATATCCTCAATAGCTCCGTGAAGCCCTTTGTCAAACCACGTAGCAGCTCGTTCCATGTATGCAGGTTGACATGTCCTTAGGCCAAACATGAGCTTGGTAGTGCCCATACAAGACCGTAATAAAAGAATCTCACTTTGTGGATCCTCCAATTTAGGGAGTAAATGCATTAAGTTAACAGCTTTTGTGGCCCTCATCATAGCCAAGTCTTCAACAAAGTCCTTGTCCTTACTCACTGCACCTAATAGTAACCTCACTCCCAGCACAGTTCTTCCAATATCCACGGAAAACAATCCTTTACGGATCTTCTGTCCATCACACGAAGGCCAAAAAAGTTCGATTTTTTTTATATTCAGCATAAGCCCCATCTCTGGAACCTTGCGATATATAATGTCAAGCACCTTGGCTACCTCCAAAGTATCCCCGATGATAGTCCCATCATCAAGATACCAAGCATGGAGAAGGAGCTTACAATTATCTCGAATCTCATGAAGAAGGGGGTGCAAGGCAAGAGAAAAAAGAAGTGGACCTAACGGATCACCTTGCTGCACTCTGGTAGTTGACCATAAATGATTATCTCTAATATATAATCTGACTGGTTGAGCATATATGAACTCCACCCATGAAGAAATAGATGGGCATCTCCTCCTAACTTCAGAAAGTATGAACGATCTATCTATCATGTTGAAGGCATTAGAGAAATCAACTATAAGCATGGAGAGAGACCCGTCACCGTGAAGCTTGCTCAAAAGTCGATTGGAGCTGTGTAAGATGGCTTCTGCTTCTCTAGATACGTCAACTCCAAATTGAAAGTCATTGAGATACTTAGACATCTCTTCTCCCCCCATCGTGGCAACTTTGGATACAAGACGCCTCCAGATCGTACCTACAGCAATAGGACGAATGCCGTTGTCTGTTTTGAGCAGTGGGGTAAGAGGTGCAGAGGCTACAAACTTAGCCAGACTCAATGAGCATCTCCCACCTAACCATAGATTAACCACCATGGATATAGCACATAATAGATCAATGGCAACTGCCAATCCCTCCCTACAAAGGGCATCTAAAATGCATTGAGCTCTCAGCCCATCTCTGCCACAGGATGTCCCTTTGGGAAAGGATTTGATAGACTGCAAAATAGCATCTGCATCAACTGTAAGAGGAGTCTCTGACATCAAGGTACCTAGCAGGGAAGGAGGCAGTTTATACGGATGTTTAGCTTCTAAAGTCTTCATGCTGTGTTCATTAAACGGAGCCACTCCTGAAGAGCACAAAATCTTTAAGGTTGCTGAAAAGTGCCCATTTGACACTTTACGAAGATACTGCCTGATGTTGGAGCTTTGATATTTATTACCCTCTACCAAGTTATTCTGACTATGAAAAGCTTCAGGTAGATCACTTTTCAAAAAATCACCCACCCACGTGGTGAAACCGTCTGCACTGCCCCACTTAGTGATCGAGCTCAGAAGAAGTTGTTGTTGCAAGGACTTTCTATTGCTAGATCTTCTATCCCGTCACTTCAAAGGCCTAAAAACCTGCAGGGTGAAACGTGGAAGAAGTAGCAATCTCACCCAAGCATGAATGGAACCTGGCCCAACAATGACTTGATATAATGTTGTTTTAAGAGCTTAAGAGAAAGCAAGAAGACAACTGTGATGAATGCTCTTAACTGTGGTGATAGGAACTTTGAAAATACGATCAAGGAGCATAGCATCAATAACCAATCCATCTGTGACATTAGCTACAACATGTAGAAGAGGTTTCAAGATGCCGGCAATGTGCCCAGAAACCACCTTCGTGTCATCTGTGACTCGAGCAAGACCATCGTCATGATGGCAAGCACGATTCACTGCTTATATCTTCATGCACCTCCCACACAACCACTGATCAAGGGTCTTCAAAGTCCTTTCTAAGGCAAGATAAAGATCAATATCATTCTTAATGGCATCCCGCAAAACAATAGCACGCTCGTCACTGCAAAGATGTATCCTCTTGATATGAGAGATTAAGCGCGAAGTCCCTTTACTCCCTTCCCTACCGTCCGGACAGCAGTGTTCCAAAATGGACACAACAAACCATCTGTACGATGTGAGCTTAAAGATCAAGATTGAGAGTTCTCAGGATGTGTTTGAGTCGCCAAGTCACAGGTAATAGGGGGAAACTCTTCTTCCCCAACGTCAGCCATCATCGTTGGGCGGGGGAGGGGTGCTGGGCGAGAGGCGCTGGGCTAGATGCTGAAGAGATAACCAGGAGACCCTGAGAGGATGTTGGGACGTTGAAGGAAGAGGCAGGAGTGAAGGTGGAGGTCGCAGGGAAAGAGGGTCGCAGGGAAGGGGGCTGGGAAGGATGGGGGCAGGGCGTGGGATGGTCGCAGGGCGGAGGGAGGTCACTGGGCGCGGGGCAGGGCCGCTGGGCGAGGGAGTTGGGGAGGGGCGGGTGAGGTCGCGGGCGAGGGAAGGTCCGGGGCGCTGGGCACGCGGGGAAGTCAAGGGCGAGGTCGCTGGGCGAGGGGAGGTCGAGGGCACGGGGAAGTCGAGTGCGAGGTCGCTGGGCGAGGGGCGGGTGGGGGAGGGTTGCTGGGCGCGGGCCTCAAGGACCTAAATGTTGGTTTCGGTCACCATTTCAGTATCGACCAAAACAGAATTTCGATGGAATTTTGGTGGAATTTCGATCGGAATTTCGGTCATTTCGGTCCTTTTTTGTACTAGGACCCCCATATTTCAGTCATTTAAGTCATTTCGGTCAAATTTCGATTTCGACTGGATATCGATATTCGACAGAAATTCGACTGAATTTCGTTGAAATTTGAGGCCATGGCGGGCCTCACACCTTATCAATTCCTTCCTTCCTCGAGTGAAGTAATAATTTCATATCATTTATCATGATTCTGTCCTTCCTGTAAATTTGAAGTGTTTAAACGGGGGTAAATTTTTTTCCACAAACATAACCACATGCTTGATCCTTATCTTCGATATCGCTAATCACATTTTTTAACTCAAAGATGATGGAATCGAAGGCATTTATATGACATTTAATAGATGTATCTTCCGAACTTTCATTACAACTTGGAAGGCATATTATGGAAAATCTAGACCGACCTTTTCTATAGTTTCGATGACTAAGTAAGAGCATGCTATTAGGGATGTTGCAACATATGTCGGAAGGTCTTTGTTGATGTGCACGAATTGTCACACAAAGCATAAAGAGGCGTGCTTGAGATAGATGCGATTGGAGAGGGTCTTCATCATGCATACGATTTCAAATTTCGACCACATATACTGCAAATGTCTCCTTTTGACTTCACGAAGAACATCGTATGGAAGGCAGAGTTACGTGTTTGCCTTAGCCTTTGCACTCATACTTTTCTTCTTGTCTTGAGTTAATGTCCCAAATGTCGCATGTATCTTCTTCAAGCCTCTCAACGTTTTTGCGACACCTTGTTGAATGACGATCGATTCCATCTTAACATTCTACACGTCAAAATTGACACTTGGATCGAACTTGTCTCGAACTTCCTCGTCATCATGGGTGCTGGATAGGATAAAGCGATATGTTGTGGGAGGCTTCAACGTAAGTCGGGAGTCGTCAACCAAACCGATCTTCATGGGACTTTCGATGCAAAGGAGGATAGTTGATTTAGTGGCTTTGATATTATTTTGTTGAAGAACATTTCAAGCACACAAGCATTAAAAAAGCAACAACATTAGGGACTTTTTTCTTAAGTTTGGAGACACACAAAGGCTTCAAATGAGATATGGGGGCGGCATGGAAGATCATTGGCTGCTTCTTTCTTCATCAATTGCAGTTGGATGTCCATACATACTGTGGGATCGCCTTTTTAGATAGAATTATTATTGAAAGATCCTTGCAAACATCAACTAAAGAGACTCCATCCCACAATGAACTCTTTTCTTACGGATGTATTCCACGACGTCCATTCCTTTGGATGGGAAGAATCGGATGGTAGTTGGGCACTAGAAATTCCAAAGGTGATTGATTCCCTCCTCTCCTTAAGTCCTTTTCACGTGGACAACTCTCATAGGTTTTCCTCCCTTTCTATGTATTTGTATCCATGTTGTTGAAAGAATCTTTGAATGTTGACCTAAATTGGTCGATGATTCCGTGAGTGGCTTCATAATCTTTCTTGATTAAAATTTGCTGAGATGAAAGGGGTACTAATTGATTTGAAATCTAACATATATAGTTTAAAGTATTTTTACATCATTATACACCATTTATACCTTCTTAATACATATTAGTTACTTAAGCAGAAGATATCATATATGCCCTTGTAAATAATATACCTTTGTATTTGCTTTCTTACGTGGGATTTTACATAGATAATCGTGCAAAGATTAAAGTTACATAAATACCCTTTATTGAACACATAGGGTAGGAGATCATCATTAAAAAAGACACAACATTGACAAAAGTTGAAGTAACAAACGACATGGGTGCTCGGTATTTAGTACTCGTCGAGGTGACAGAGTACGGCGATGATCACCAGATCAGAGGCTTAGTCCTCCTCTCTGACGAGTCGCATAATCGACCCTTTAATAGTGCAAAATTAGCACTTGGAATAGTCGTAGCAGTCGGGCCAATTTGGGCTCATCAAAGAACCATCTCATTTAAATATGTATATAATAGATCAAAATGTGATGGTCGTAATTTTTTTACTTGGTAAGATACCAAGGTCGAGCTCAGGGACACGAGCCTCTCTCGTATTAGTCGGATTTTAGTCTATTTAGCTAAGTGTTGAGTTGAAGCATATATAGGTCAAATTCATGCAAAGACACAATAATGCATTAAAAATAAGCATGCATTTTTTTATCAATTTTGTCATGCAAATAAATGCCATGAAATGCAATGAAAATATGCCCTTGATCAGAATAAATATAATGAGCAAATTAAATAAGAGTCAATTTTCAGACTTGCTTAAAGGGTCAAACTTGATTAATAATGTGGACATGGCAATAAGTAATAATAAGAGACACATTGCGAATAAAATTATACATAAAATTTCAAGTATCGAAAATAAGAAATTGAATATGCCATTAAGAAGTACATCACACAAGCTTCGAAATGAAACTGAAATCAACTGAAATGGAATTACGGTGCTCAAGATATGCAAGAACAAAGACAAGGGCATAAATGAAAGAAGACATGAAATGATAGCTACAAAAAGGTCCCTGGGAGGGGCTAAAATGTAATAAAAATAAAATGCGAGGCCTTCCATGTAAATAACCCACACGCGCGGGGGCATAATTGCAATTATTGAAAACCGCAAGGGTTCAAATGCAAAATGTCCCAGGCACGAGAGGTACTGCACGTGCGTCAGGACCTGTTTGCAATATTGAAGAACTTCGTGGGCGTCTCTGCAAATAACCCAGAAAGCATGTGCAACGCACGTGCCATCTAGGTTCGGAAGCAGTCTGAGGTTCGGCAGAGGCTCGGCATAGCTTCGGCTAGGCTCGGATCTTGGTTCGGGCTCGGTGCAGGCTCGTGGAGGCTCGGAAGCATCCAAGCCTGGAGGCTCGGACGCTAGGCCCGGGGAGGCTATGGATCCGACACGTGGCTGGCTGGTGTCCATCCGATCGTGACGATCGGACGGCTGTTGTGCGATCCTGGAGTGTCGACGTGGCGGCATAAGAACCATTGGATCTTGAGGATCCAACGGTTGATGGAATCGATGGCGTGGCCTCATCTGGGCCGTTGGATGATTGCCGAGAAAGGATCATCCAACGGCCGTTGTTCCTTCTCCTCCATCCGTAGCTGGCGTTGAGTTTGGAGCTCCGGCGAAGGAGCTCCTCCTCCGCCGCTCCATCCTGGGCACGATGAAGCTCGCCCGACACTCCTGAAGGAAGGTCGGTGGAGCTGGGAGCTCAGGTGAGGTGCGGGACTCTCTGGAGAGGGCCTCCAGATCGCTAATGTCGAGAACGATGATGACGAAGATGGGTCCGGTGAGCTCTCCGGCCATTGAGTAGGGGATCGACCTGCAGCGTTAATACACATAGCCGAAGCGAGAAGGTGTGTGTGCGTGGATGAAATGAGGCGAGATGGGAGCTCTGATGGGCGAAGAAGACGGGGAGCTCGAAGCTCCTCTGCCGTGGGTGGCGGAGGAGGTGGATCGGAGATGATCTAGGGTCTGGAGGGAGAAGGCTATGATCGAGAAGCGGCGCGGGAACGGGGGTTGCGACGTGAAGCTATTGAGAGCATTAATGGAGGAGGGGGTTGACCGTAGTGAGCGAATAAAATCAAGGAAATTGAAGAAAAGATACAAGAAGGATCAGAGGAACTTACCGTAGGCTGGGCGGAGCGGGGCCTGTGCTCGAGGTCATCGGAGGACCTCGGGGTCATCGCTGGACTCCCACGGCTACGGGGAGCAACTTGGCGGAGGCGGAGCTCCGCAGGCCTGGCCTACCATGGCCAGGGGTCGACACCGGAGCAGACCTTCGTCTTCGCGCTCCTCCCCGCCCCCTCGCTGTCACCGGGGGACGGGGGCTTACAGGGAGGTCACCCATGTACAGGTGGACAAACGGAAATGGTGGAGGAGGTGGTGTATTTGAAGGTTGGAGTTGGTTGAAGTGGTGCGTGGAGTTGTGGGTTGAGTGGCAGATGTGGGGCGACTGGGAGGATGTTGGAGTTCGTGGGGTGATGCACGATGGAGATGGAAGATGGGAGAACGCCGTGGGGCAGATGGCGAGTGGAGGTGGTCGATGGATTGGCGGAGAAAATGGAAAGGGGGAGAGGTGTGCGCGAGCTGGATCGTGGGAGAGAGAGGGGGGTCGGAGGTTGACGATGACCTCTGACCGTTGGATCTGGAGATCCAACGGTGGAGAGCTATGCACGAAAGAACGGCGTAGATGTGATCTGCAGTGATGCGATCAACAGGCCTTGAAGTTGCCACATGTCGGGCTAAGCGCGAGGCAGTATCGATCGGTGGAGATGACATCAAGGAAGTAATCGGACGGTCGATAATCAAAGCGGTAGTGGACGGCGGTGATCAAAGGGATAAGGACGAGATCCGAAGGTGTACGACGCTCCACGTGGCGCAAAGAGGATCAGGCGGCTACGGGTAGGGATGAAAACGAATGTGAATATATTCGTATCCGATCCGCTATCGTATTCGTTTTATACATATTTTGACATTCGTGTTCGTATTCATTTTAAAATGGATGCGGATATGGATGTCATTTTAACATTCGTTAATATTTGCATTCGTATTCGTATATTCGTTTTCGAACATAAGTATAGTAATATATTTATTTATAAATGTATGTAACAACATTTTATGATTGCATTCACCATCGTTGATATAATTTTTATGAAATTGCATTATCTGGTATATCTATTTTATGTTTAAACCATCCTAAACATGTGTATTAGTAAATTATTTTTGTTATTATTCATATCCGATTCGTATTCGTTTTACATTCGTATTCATTTTTAAGGATATGGTAACACAATTTTCACATTCGTCAATATTCGTATCCGCATTCGTATTCATATTTGTAAATGGAAAAGGATATGATTATACATACATTCGTATCCGTATCCGACCGTTTTCATCCCTAGCTAGGGGCGGCTGTGATGAGAAGTAGATATCGATCGGAGGGCTGAGGAGCGTCGAAGGAAGCAGCGGCCAAGATCGAAGGTTAAACAGCGGGATCGAGTGGCTCACAACATGCCACGTGGCGTAAGGAGGGATGGGCGCGGACGGACGGTGCAGATTAGGGACATGAGCTGATCTGATGGCTGTGGTGAATAGCAACCGTGGAAATGTTCTGGCTGTTGGATCAAGAAGGCGATCCGACGACTGGAAGTAGAGGCGGATAAGACAAGGATGGCGGGCCACGTGGTGCACCCAGAATGGGCCACGTGGCCCAATCAGTTTATTTCGAGGGAATTTTTGATTTTTGAGGGCGATAATGGCTGAATTTGAGAAAACTCAAAACATGAAAGTTGTAGATCTTGATGAGATGTACAAGTTTCATGTTGACCAAAACTGGAGATGAGATCAAACGAAGACCCGAAATATTTTTTAGGGTATTTTTAAGGCTAAAAATACCACAGATTTTAGTTTTGTCATTTTTTGTGGTTTTTAATTTATTTGAGACTCTGTTAATTACAGGACATTATCTGGGTTTTATTGACATATATTTAAGCAAGGGGGTTAATAATAGAAAATAAAGATGATGAAATTGGGTTTCATCACCCCCCTATACTTAAACTATGCTCGTCCTCGAGCATCAAAGAGAATGACTAAGTTGGATTAACCCCCTTGTGCATGTGAATATAGGATCCAATCTGCTCAAGTCGACTCAATTTTAGAGGTCCAAAATTCTCGAGTTCAACCCAGCCTTAACCAAGAGGTACCCAATCCCTCTATTTCTCTAGACTCTCTCTGATGTACATATAAACTAAAGGATATGAAGTTTAGTGTTGACTGCAATTTCGAGAGTAGAGTCAAATCGTCACCCGAAGTCTTGGTCCAAGAAATTCTCCTAAGGACCCAATCCTCAACACTAGGGAATAAATCCAATCTTGCATTCGATCCACCGTCTCTTTAGTTGTCAGACTTTAAAAATGTAGATGGCAGGCCAGTAATGGAGGGCATGCGATTGTGTCATTTCTTCTCTCCCTCTCATTGGAAACATGATTCTCTCTAGTGCCTTTCACGCAACACATTTTTTTGGTGTTGATTAGTGCGTCCGTCAAGAGAAGTTGGAGTCGTCTGCACTTGTTTTCCTGGGAGTACACCGGGGTGTGTCTTTTTTGAGTATCTATTATACCTTCTACACCCAGACTTGTAGCATTTACGATGCAGAGCCCTTTTTTGGTGCAAGCCCGACTCCTGGTCCTAATAGCGGTGGTCCAAGTGGACACTTTGAAAAGTTTGGGAGCGCTCGCCTTTGGTGGAAGCTCTTTGATATTTGACTTTGTGGAATTAGAGCTTTTCTTTGAAATTTATTGACTTTTATAATTTTTGGCTAGCTCCACTGCTTTTACCAAGAGTTGGCGCACACTGATCAATAATTTTTTATTTATATCACACCCTGGCACTTAGGTCAATATCAAGAGATTAGTATAAGAACCAAGTTCTCATACTGGCTAAATTGCTGACACTCATGTTTCCTGAAGCCTTCAAAGATTTTATCCCATCCTCGAGCATCATTAGATCAAATCCAAACTCGAATCCCTCATCCCAATTCCTCAGGTGAAAAGTCAACTCATCTCAATCAAAAACCGCAGTCGTGCATGTGATGTGCTGATCATATTCTTTTTGTCTGAGACTAAGCTTGGAATATAGAATGCAAATTTAGAGACCTAGGGAAATGTGGATGATTAAGTCTATGACCCTGATAGCTAAGGCTGGTTAACCGAAAATCTCAAAGACCTCATAAAACTAAGTTTCCTTGAACATTTCAGATCTTGGGTGGAAGTGTAAGTGTAGAGGATTAATCCAACTCCTTCATTCAAATTTTTTTTCATATTTCTCATTTTCATGGGTTTTAATTTAAAGGTTAGAACATGAGTTAGACTCAACTTTCCTTGAAAAGAGATAGAAAAGATTTTCACAACCATGTCACACAAATAAAATTTTCAAAACATTTTTCAAAAGATTTTTCAAAACAAGAAAATCTTATTTTTCAAATCATTTTAAAAAATATTTTTATCAAAATAGTGTAACGTAGTATAGAAAAAGCCGTAAAAACACTTGAGTCCTCTTGGTTCAAAGGATTTTACTTTAGCCAAAAAGTTTTAAATTTTTCAAATTTTTCAGATTATAGCTAAAGTAAGTATACGGTATATACGGTATACCCCCCTATCCTTAAACTTTGCTATGTCCTCATAGCACTAAATGATACGAGTCCATAGTTCCATTTAAGTATAGAAAAATATACGGGATCTAAGAGGGGCTCCCCCTATACTTAGGTTAAAAATAACCTAAGTATAAAGGCAAGAAAAGATGAGTAGAGAAATCACAGGGACTCGGGTCCCCCCTATACTTTGGCTGAGATTAGCCTAAGTAGAAAGATGGAAATTGATGTTGGAAGGGACCCAAGGTGAACGAAGAAGAGGAATGGAACAAGTGAGCGGTTTGAATCTGCGGAGATGAAATGGAGTGACTAAGGTTTTGGGGTGTGTATCGAATCAAACAAGGTTCAATCAAGCAAGCAAGACCCTCAGATTCACCAACTCACACATGAAACTAACCGAAGTTGGTTTATTATCTTGTTGGTTTTATTGGTGATAAAACATTAGATATTTTACACGGAGAAAATGTGAAGTGAAAACAATGCGTACACGAGGGTGTTGCTCTCCCAAAACCGAAGTTTTACTCCATTTTTTTGTTGACTTGCAATTAACAGTCCAAATTTTATTTAAGGTTATCACTGAATTAAGGTTAGCACATAAATCAAGAAATCATCGTCTACCGTTCATTCCCTTTTTGCATTAATCCTAGGTGATCAAGCTAGGAAGAAGAAACCGAGAAAAAAGCCGTGTATTCGATAACAACCGCGATCTAGGCTAAGCGAGAAATCATGCAGTGATTTGGCGATAAATCTATGAAAAACTTGGGCCGTTTTGAAAACTGAAATCAATATGTATGCAAGTCGATGAAAGCCGCACCTAATCATGCATCTATTAGCAGTGAATGATTTTCATTAATTTTAGCTAAGTGAGGAGAGATTATGTGCGTCTAAATTTAAAGTGTGTCCTACCTACGAGCAAGCACGTAAAAGATAAAAATGAAAAACCGCTCAAAGAGCCGCGTGCCTGGTCCTAAGTCGACACTCAAGTGGGGACGATCCCCACACAACCACGATCGTTCCATTACATTCGCGAGTCTTCGATCGAAGACCGCTGTAAAAGACGAATTATTATAAGCAGAAATAAAATACGACACATTTTTTTCTTTTCTTTCTTATAGGCTCCAAGCATGCTCCTGCGGTTCCTCTCAGCAGGAGACACCAGCTCCTCGCCTCCTTGATTGATCAAGGGCCCTACCACAGAAACAAGGATTAGAGATCAAATAAAAAAGAAAAATTTTATAATGCAAAATAAGTAAACAAAATGACCTATAAAATGAACACTGAATTAAATAAACAGAAATCCAAAAAATATAATAAATGAGTCGTGTCCCCGGCAACGACGCCATTTGACGAGTCGCATAATCGACCCTTTAATAGTGCACAATTAGCACTTGGAATAGTCATAGCAGTCGGGCCAATTTGGGCTCATCAAAGAACCATCTCATTTAAATATGTATATAATAGATCAAAATGTGATGGTCGTAATTTTTTTACTTGGTAAGATACCAAGGTCGAACTCAGGGATACGAGCCTCTCTCGTATTAGTCGGATTTTAGTCTATTTAGCTAGGTGTTGAGTTGAAGCATATATAGGTCAAATTCATGCAAAGACACAATAATGCATTACAAATAAGCATGCATTTTTTTTATCAATTTTTATCATGCAAATAAATGCCATGAAACGCAATGAAAATATGCCCTTGATCAGAATAAATATAATGAGCAAATTAAATAAGAGTCAATTTTCAGACTTGCTTAAAGGGTCAAACTTGATTAATAATGTGGACATGGCAATAAGTAATAATAAGAGACACATTGCGAATAAAATTATACATAAAATTTCAAGTGTCCAAAATAAGAAATTGAATATGCCACTAAGAAGTACATCACACAAGCTTCGAAATGATACTGAAATCAACTGAAACAGAATTGGGGTGCTCAAGATATGCAAGAACAAAGACAAGGGCATAAATGAAAGAAGACATGAAATGATAGCTACAAAAAGGTCCCTGGGAGGGGCTAAAATGTAATAAAAATAAAATGGCTAAGTCGAATAATGAAAAGAATGTTCTTTTTCTTCTTCTGCTATTCTCTGACCTTCTAACACTCACTTCTCCGCAAAATTCCTCTACTTTCTCCGCTTCGCTATTAACTCACTCTACTTTCTCACTCAGATACTAAGGGAAGACCCCTTGACAACAGCTTGACTATATATATGATTGCTTTTGTGCATGATTTACTAGAACTATAGGAGGTGCAAGGCCTTCCATGTAAATAACCCACACATGCAGGGGCATAATTGCAATTATTGAAAACTGCAAGGGTTCAAATGCAAAATGTCCCAGGCGCGAGAGGTACTGCACGTGCGTCAGAACCTATTTGCAATATTGAAGAACTTCGTGGGCATCTCTGCAAATAACCCAGAAAGCACGTGCCACGCACGCGCCATCCAGGTTCGGAAGCAGTCTGAGGTTCGGCAGAGGCTCGGCATAGCTTCGGCTAGGCTCGGATCTTGGTTCGGGCTCAGTGCATGCTCATGGAGGCTCGGAAGCATCTAAGCCTGGAGGCTCGGGCGCTAGGCCCAGGGAGGCTATGGATCCGACACGTGGCCGGCTGGCGCCCATCCGATCGTGACGATCGGGCGGCTGCTGTGCGATCCTGGAGTGTCGACGTGGCGGCATAAGAACCACTGGATCTTGAGGATCCAACGGTTGATGGAATCGATGGCGTGGCCTCATCTGGGCCGTTGGATGATCGCCAAGAAAGGATCATCCAACGGCCGCTGTTCCTTCTCCTCCATCCGTAGCTGGCGGCGAGTTTGGAGCTCCAGCGCAGCAGCTCCTCCTCCGTCGCTCCATCCTGGGCACGATGAAGCTCGCCCGACGCTCCTGAAGGAAGGTCGATGGAGCTGGGAGCTCAAGCGAGGTGTGGGACTCTCTGGAGAGGGCCTCCGGATCGCTGATGTCGAGAACGATGATGACGAAGATGGGTCCGGTGAGCTCTCCGGCCATTGAGTAGGGGATCGACCTGCAGCGTTAATACACATAGCCGAAGCGAGAAGGCGTGTGTGCGTGGATGAAATGAGGCGAGATGGGAGCTCTGATGGGCGAAAAAGACGGGGAGCTCGAAGCTCCTCCGCCGTGGGTGGCGGAGGAGGTGGATCGGAGATGATCTAGGGTCTGAAGGGAGAAGGCTATGATCGAGAAGCGGTGAGGAAACGGGGGTTGCGACGTGGAGCTATTGAGAGCATTAATGGAGGAGGGGGTTGACCATAGTGAGCGAATAAAATCAAGGAAATTGAAGAAAAGATATAAGAGGGATCAGAGGAACTTACCGGAGGCTGGGCGGAGCGGGGCCTGTGCTCGAGGTCATCGAAGGACCTCGGGGTCATCGCTGGACTCCCCCGGCTACGGGGAGCAGCTTGGCGGAGGCGGAGCTCCGCAGGCCTGGCCTATCATGGCCAGGGGTCGACACCGGAGTAGACCTTCGTCTTCGCGCTCCTCCCCGCCCCCTCGCTGTCACCGGGGGGGGGGGGGGGCTTGCTGGGAGGTCACCTACGTACATGTGGACAAACGGAAATGGTGGTGGAGGTGGTGTATTTGAAGGTTGGAGTTGACTGAAGTGGTGCGTGGAGTTGTGGGTTGAGTGGCAGATGTGGTGGGAGGATGTTGGAGTTCATGGGGTGATGCGCGATGGAGATGGAAGATGGGAGAACGCCGTGAGGCAGATGGCGAGTGGAGGTGGTCGATGGATTGGCAGAGAAAATGGAAAGGGGGAGAGGTGTGCGCGAGCTGGATCGTGGGAGAGAGAGGGGGGTCGGAGGTTGACGATGACCTCTGACCGTTGGATCCAGATCCAACGGTGGAGAGCTATGCGCGGAAGAACGGCGTAGATGTGATCTGCAGTGATGCGATCAATGGGCCTTGAAGTTGCCACGTGTCAGGCTAAGCGCGAGGCGGTATCGATTGGTGGAGATGACATCAAGGAAGTAATCGGACGGTCGATAATCAAAGCGGTAGTAGACGGCGGTGATCAAAGGGATAAGGACGAGATCCGAAGGTGTACGACGCTCCACGTGGCGCAAAGAGGATCAGGCGGATACGGGCGGCTATGATGAGAAGTAGATATCGATCGGAGGGCTGAGGAGCGTCCAAGGAAGCAGCGGCCAAGATCGAAGGTTAAACAACGGATCGAGTGGCTCACAACATGCCACGTGGCGTAAGGAGGGATGGACGCGGACGGACGGTGCAGATTAGGGACATGAGCTGATCTTATGGCGTGGTGAATAGCAACCGTGGAAATGTTCTGGCCGTTGGATCAAGAAGGCGATCCGACGGCGGAAGTAGAGGCGGATAAGACAAGGATGGCGGGCCACATGGCGCACCCAGAATGGGCCACGTGGCCCAATCAGTTTATTTCAGGGAATTTTTGATTTTTGAGGATGATAATGGCCGAATTTGAGAAAACTCAAAACATGAAAGTTGTAGATCTTGATGAGATCTACAAGTTTCATGTTGACCAAAACTGGAGATGAGATCAAACGAAGACCCGAAATATTTTTGAGGGTATTTTTTAGGCTAAAAATACCACAGATTTTAGTTTTGTCATTTTTGTGGTTTTTAATTTATTTGAGACTCTGTTAATTACAGGATATTATCTGGGTTTTATTGACATATATTTTAACAAGGAGGTTAATAATAGAAAATAAAGATGATGAAATTGGGTTTCATCACTCTCCTCACTGCAACAAGGGTTAATCTTACTCTTACGCAATAAGAGCTCATCGAAAGGGAGAGAAGTGGTCAAAGATGATAATGGAGCCTTTTATAAGATGAGAACCATCAAATTTCTAATGAAAATTTTACACACCAAATGAGGTGCATTTTTGGCCAAATTTATTCGAGCAAAAATCAAGGGTACATGGACACTATTCGAGCGAAGAAATTGAGTAAAAATTGTGCTGAGTAATTTCGTAATTACATTCACAACCCTGCAAAATTGTGAATTACACCCAGGACCTTGAAAAATTGTGTAAGATGCCAAGGTATTCAATATCTTATACATATTGATGTATGTGGATCATCTGTATCATAATAAACATTGATGATATGTGATATCATTCGAAGATTATTTGTGATATGAGATTCCTTCCTTTCACCTCAGAAATCTTTGAAATGTTCAAAGATTTCACAATTTTGGTTTAGAACCAAAGTTTGAAGGAAGATGAAATGAATTTGATCTAACCTAGATAGCAAGTACCTATTAGATGAATTCAAGGAATACCTTATGGAGATAGGAATATCATTCCTATCTCACTTATCCTAAAAACCTAAACTCAATGGAGTTGTAGGGAGATACAATTTGATCATGTGTGACTTGATTTGATAAATGATTAATCTTAGCATAGTTATCTCTTAGTTTCCAAGGTATATATGTAGTAGAGACTTCAATATATATATATATATATATATATATATAGGGGCCCTTTCAAATAGGATGCAGTCCTTCCTGAGTTCAGGAAGGCCGCCCTTTTTTGTATAAAAACGAGCACTTTAGTAGAATACGTATACAGTTTGTATTATAGGTGCACGTTATAAATACAAAGCCGCATACAAAACCGCGTATTATAATACAAACATTAAAACTGCACATTATAATACAAAACTGTATACGTATTCTACCAAAGTCATCATGTAATATACAAAAAAGGGTCTGGCCTTCCTTAACTTATGGAAGGACTGCGTCCTATTTATATATATATATATATATATATATATATATATATGTCCTTAATAAGGTTCCATGGAAGTAAGCTGGAATCTAGAACTAGAGGTATTGGATGCCTACTTTATGACCTTGAGATTCTTAAAGAATTTCATCTCTAAGATTATGATTCTAAGATGATGAATTTCTTGAGAATCAAGATGAAAATGAAGTGAAGGAACTCATTGAATCTTGAGAAGATAATGAGGCTCCTTAAGTCTGAAACTAAAAGGACAACTAAAGATGAAACACTAATACCTCTTCAAATGAGTTTGAAGACGAATTCCAGGTGCCAGATAAGTCTGACAATGATATGACTTCATATGATGAAGCTTCTAAAGATCATGACATGGAGAGATGGATGTTAGAAGTAAAGTCTAAACGTAGACTTCATACACAAGTGTTGTATATGGACCCTCGAGGATCCACCTATAAGGGTAAGACCATTAAGATGTAAATGGATCTTCAAGAGAAAGAGGGAACCTGATAAGAAGGTAAAGACCTTCAAAGCACAGCTCGTATCCACAAGATACACACGAAGAGAAGACATCGCTTGCGATGAGACTTCTTCTTCAGTGACCATTCTTAAACCCATCAGAATATAGCTAACTATAGCTACACAACTTGACTTTGACATCCTTCGAGATGGAAGTCAAGATTGCTTTCCTCTACGAATACCTCTCCGAGGATATTCATAAGTAGTAGCCCCAGCGCTTCATGGTAGAGAAAGCAAGGTGTGCAAGTTGAATACTATCTACAGACTCAAATAAGCTTCTTGTAGTTGGAACATAAGCTTTGATGAAATTATAAATGTTATGATTTCAAAAAGAATCTTGATGAACCATGTGAAGCTTAGTGGGAGTACCAATGCGATCTTCGTGCTAAATGTAGATAACATCCTAATCATTTAGAATGATATAAGGATGATAATAAGTGTTTTATTATCTGGCTATTTCATACCTTGAGATATGATCTCAAGGATATCTCTTAGATCTTAGTTCTAAAGTTGTTCAGAAGTAAGAGAAGAGAGAATTGTGATTGTCACATTATTGCTACATCCTGGATATATTCTATCCAAGGAAGGCTCATTTCCCTTAAGATTTGGTACTGACCAATCTGAAGGGATATCATATCAAGCGTTGATGATGCTAAAACTGCTTGCCCTTGTGCATCGGTTGCTGGAAGCCTGGTATGTGCTAGATATGTACGAAAAGCCAGATGTCTGCCATATAGTGGGAATAGTAAGTTGTTTCTAATCCTACTATGGAGATAAAATACTTAGTTACAATAATAAAACAGTATCTTCAAAGATGACAAGACTTAGAGATAATGATCTCAAAGTCTCATCATCAAGAACCTAAGACTTTATAGATAGTGATCTGAAAGGTCTTAACTGTAGATACCTTAAGAGATAGAGATCTTTGGGAATAAGGGTATTCTAATAAGTATAATTGAAATTACACACTGATTATAACGATTGTTGAGTTGTAGTGTCAAAGACATTATGACTGCCTCAACATTGAGTATTGTTTGCATAAGATACAACATTCGCATTGGATGCGAGCACTGTTACTGAGGGATATGCAAGTGTCGTAAAAGGACTTGGAATAGTCTCTCAGGAACAGAGTGACTGATCAGCTTACCTGGCCATATTAAATAGCCCATGATTGATATATGAGTGTGGATTTAAATGATTAGCCCATTAATGGCTCTTTAGGCTAGAGGAAGATTGTTGGACATGCGAGCCCACGACGAGCATTATACAATAAATGTTATTGCAGATACGCTCCTTATTCTGAAATGAAGAATAACTAATTTGCATAATAGGTCTTTAGTACAATTAGGGTTATGTCCCATGGCCATCTTAATGATCATACAGTTGTTGATTCAATTATTGAATCATAAAGGCTGGTGCTTGGATGAATGTCTAAAGAGTTAGATGAGGACTCATCAAGCACTGTCAAATGACTGTTAATATGTGATTTCTAGCCTAAGTAGGAGATGGAAATCCTTATCTCTAAAGGATGACATCTGACCGACCTCTTGATGCATGTCCTTTACATAGTTAGGTCAAAGAGTTGACTTAACGAGATCGAGATAACCAAAGACCTATGTCATATGCTGTCACAGTATAGGCACCACCATCCTTTCACCGGAGACACAGATGTGTTACTATATGTAAGAGTATGTAGATTTGGTAGATCAATAGGTTGATGGCCTAATCAAGGTCTATATACCGGCGAGCTGGTATGCATATAAGGGCATATGAGTAATACGATCTCTCAAAGGGATCATATAGGTTCATTTATTGAACCGGAAGACTTGAACTCACTCATGAGATATTGGGAAGAATCAAATTCTGTGCATAGTCGTCTTGCTTTGGAAGCTTGACTGAATTTGTAGGGTTGATATATGGTTTTGGAAAGTATATGATCAACACCTAGATATGATATGTGCTTTTGGAAAGTACGTGATCGATACCGATTCCCATTGATCGATTGAGAAACTTAATGATAAAACCCAGAAGGAGACAACCTAAAAGAGATCTAAAACTTCGGGTTTAATCTAGGTCTTCCAGTATGCAGGATGTACAGGTATTTGGAATACCTGAGGATGATGTGGTAATAAAGATTGTATAACTATGGCGCTTCCATTCCCAGGGAGTGATGAAACGGGTCTGGATTTTAGTGACTCCTCTCAGTAGAGAAGTGATCTGATCTTCGTCCAAATGTTGGACATTGACCTGAATGTGAATCAGATGCACTGGGAAGATTAGATTTGTGGTCTTGATTTAATCAAGCATCTATGGGAGGTCCCAAGATCTGCATTTGAGATGTGATCTCAATATCCAAGTCACTATACGTGGAACAATACAATCACCTAGTCCTTATCTCCAAGTATCCACGAAGAAAGTGCATTATCCTTGAAAGAGTTCAAGAATGATTCCATTGTTGAATTATATATATCCAAGCATTGAGATATCGATAATTAAATGTGATTTAATCGTAAAATATAATATGAATTTGATTCGTATTATTTATCCATATAAAAAGAGCTATCTAAGATAATTAAATGTGATTTAATTATCAAAGATGTAAATAATGTGAATGTGATTCATATTATTTGGGAACATGAGAATAAAGATTCAAGATGATTAAATATGATTCAATTATCACGGATATAAATAGTGTGGATAATATTATCCATATTAATCAGGTATATTATAAATTTGATTTATAATATATTAGAGAGAGCACATTGTGATTTATATTTGTTAGTTAATTATTGATGTGAATTGGATACACATTAGATGATTAATTGAATATATAATTTACATTTTGTTTTGGAATGTGAATGTGATTCACATTTTTTCAATGGCATGATTGCAATATTTCACAAGATAATTGTGAACTAATATTGTGAAATAATTACAACAAATGTTGTTGTAAATCTTGGAGATATCATGAGGTAATGAGATCTCTTGAGATAATGAGATCTCATGAGATAGTGAGATCTCATGAGTGGACGTACCCCCTTTTAAGGGGAAGTGGTTTATCTCCACATTATCTCCAATGTAAATTAATTGATTTATTTGAATTTAAATATATTGATTTATTGATATATATTAATTTAAATTAAGTTAATTGTTGTTGTGTTTTCACAATAAAATCTTGGTCATTGAAAGAAAACACAAAATCAATCTCATCCAATGATTTTGTGTTGTCCACGGATTTAATCCATGGATCCCAAACACTATTTAAGAAGAGGCACCCCTTGCTCTTCAGGTTGCATGGTCAATCCATGAGCTATCTCTATCTCTCTCTCTCTCTACACGCCAAAGGTGCCCTCCCTCTCTCCCATTGTTGCCGTCCACCATGGAGCCCAAGAAAGAGTCGTCATCGCCACAACATCGTCGTTATGCTGTCGGATCATCTACTCATGGATCTCTATCTCCTTCGGTGCGCCTCACTCGTGAAGAAGATGTTGGATATCGTGTGACGAGATCATGTGGTTCTATGCTTGGATCATCAACAAGGATTGCGAGGAGTACACGTCTCATCAACATGCTCGCGAGCGTCTCCTCCGTTTGATCAGACTTGAGATATGAGATCTCTTGGTTTAAAGACTCGATCACAACCACGCTTCAAGAGGTAACCCTAGTACCTATTTGTGGTTTAGATGAAACGATCAAAGAAGTGTTCTTGAATCATGTGGTTTCATCATTTAAAAATTTTAAATTCCGCTGCCTAGAGCAACTAGTGCGACTAGTCGCTCCCGATCACATACGATGTGATCCACAAGCTTCCATGATGCGCTTAAGGATCTTCCCATATCCTTCACCTATACATAGTCTCTGGTGAGACTAAGTGTAGAATAAGAGCAAAAAATGGGGTGGTTGTGGTCAAGAGAAAAAATGGATGAATAAATATACAAGGCGGGCATCGGTCCTCCCATACTTAGGCTCTAGTCATCCTAAGTATAGAAAAAGGAGTAAATGTGAGAAAATGGAAAAGAAAAGACTGTACGACTTGGGTTACTCACCCCCCTATACTTAGGATCTGATCATCCTAAGTATATCCACAAAATGAAAATGATAGGGTACCGAGGTGAGTAATATGAATCACGGATAAGGGAGGGATAAAAAGGAAGAAAACTATATAAGATGGAGTAAGAATATAAAAACCTCAAAAGGGTTTTGTGTTGGACCTTCATGCGGGAACAGATAGGAAAGGTGAAGTGTGGACCTGAGTCGTTGTGGGATTCATCCCCAGAAGAATAGTAGTGAGGAGGATGAAATGTCCACTAACGATCAACATAGGGTTGCTTGCTCGAGTATGGTTGAATGACAACCTTTAAATACCCATTTATGATGACCACATCATTGGAATATGAAGAGTAATCATCAGAGGAGACCATCATAGTCTTTTTCCAAAACATGAATTATGAAGAGAGACTATGAGAGTGATGCGCATTACGGAGTTCAGGGGAGCACCTCGAGAAATCAATGCTCTTCATCCTCTCACTAGAAAATCATCTAGAAGAAACGAATTCCTTTTTGGAGTGATTTTGTGAGATGTTTGTTGTCTATCTGTTGTTGGATGTGATAATGAAGGCATAATAATCGGGTCGTCGAAATGGTCAATACAATCAGAAAAGATGATGCCCGATTCGGAGAGAGATTTTATTTTGTGAGTCCTCTATAGGTGTTGTCACAGTGGTGGTGAGCAAGCGGTGGGAAATGTGGGTGTGTGGGAGTCTCTGAACCAATGGTCGGCTTGGTAGTCAATATCTCAGGTGTAGTAGAGAGGTAGGACTCATCTATCTCTCGATAGTCACGACTGTCAGCAACTTGTGGGTCACATTGAGATGGAGTGTATCGTCATCAACTTTGTGGGTCACGTTGGGATGGAGTGTGTCGTCAAAGGTCATGTGTTGTCATTATATACCAATACTAGAAAATCGATCTCCCTAGTCTCACAATCTATAGTCACCTTAGATAAGGCTAAAAATGGCTTTCCAAAAAAAAAGAAGACTGGGTGAACTCTCCTCAGTGCTCAATATCAATGACTGTAAAGTCCACTCTGAGCAGAACACCTTGGAATGTAATGATGATTGGGATAATCCCTCTCAAACATTTCATGGATCGATCAACCAACTGAACGATCACTCTCAATTTTTCATGTGTTATGAGTTTGAGCATGTCAAACATGGAGGTTGGGAGGATGTTCATAGATGAGTCATCATCGATTCTAGCATTGGTAAAGATGGTATCTTTGATTCACATTCAACCTTAGGTTAGTACTTGGATGATATCTAAAGAGTTATATTAAGGACTCATCAAGCACCGTAAAATAATTGTTAAGAGATGATCTCCGGTCTGAGAAGGAGATAGCAATCGTTCTCTAAAGGATGATATATGGTCTACCTCTTGATAGATGTCCTCCGATTTGGAATAGAGATTCAAAGGTGTCAGATAAGTTAGATTAAAGAGTTGACTTAATGAGATCAATATAACCAAGACATATGTTGTATGCTGTTATGATATAGGCACACATCCTTTGATTGGAGATAGGTATATCGCTATATATTTAAGTACATGCATCGAGTAAACCATTACGTTGATGATCTAATCAAGGTCTATACATCAACGAGCTAGTATGCATATAAGGGCAAATGAATACGATCTCTCAAAGGTATCATATAGGATCACTACTGAATCAAAAGACATGAGCGCACTCGTAAGGTATTGGGACCAATAAAATTCCATACATGGTTGTCTTGCTTTGGAAACATGACAAGAATGTATAGGTATGACATATGTTTTTGGAAAGCATATGATCGATACCAACTCCCAATAACCTAATGAGAAACATAATGATAAATCCCTGAAGAAGATAGTCTAAATATGATCTAAAACTTCGTGTTTATTCTAGATTTTCTAGTATGCAGGATGTATGGGTATTGAGAAAACTCAAGGGTGATCTGATTATAAAATGATTGTATAACCAAGATACTTCCATTCTGATGGAGTAATGAAATAATTTTAGATTTTAGTGACTCCTCTCAGTAGATTAGTAATGTAATCTTAGTTCAAATGTTGGAAATTGATCTGAATGTGATTCATATGTAATGAGAATATTAGATTTTTAGTTTGATTTAATCAAACATCTTTGAGAGTTCCTCGAGATCTGGATTTGAAATATGATCTCATTATCTAAGTCACTATACATGGAATGTACAATCACATTATTCTTATCTTCAAGTATCCACGGAGAAAGCACATTATTCTTGAAAGAGTTCAAGAACTCTATTGTTGATAATGTATCTGAGCATTGGAAAATTGATGATTAAATTTAATTATCATAAATAATATGAATGTGATTCGTACTATTTTGACACATGAGAATAGTACCTAAGATAATTAAATATGATTTAATTATTCAAGATGTGAATAATGAGGATATCACTATCAGTAATAATCACAAAAATTATAAATGTGATTTATAATATGTTAGAGAGCTTTAATTGTGAATAGTATTTATGAAACAAATATTGATGTGAATTGGATTCACAATATACAACTAATTGTAAATTTAATATACATTTTATATTTGGATGGATAAATATGATTCATATTTGTCAATTATATGATAGAAATTAACAAAAAACTGGAATTATTTTGATGAATAATTATGCAACAAAAATTGTTGCACATGTGGAATATTTCTTGAGATATAAGATCTCAAAATTTGGAATGAGAGGACCACCTCCCCTTTATAGAGGGTGGACAACCTCCTATTTAAATGTGGGCGTCCACTCTATGAATGGAAGGGGGTTTTCTCTCTTTCCATTGA